>NC_069453.1:3507907-3510407 GCF_026875155.1 Cherax quadricarinatus | reverse complement strand
GTCCGTGGAGCGTGAAGGGGCTGTGGAAAATAAATTTCACAGGGCATCAGTCCCTCTCAAATGTAAGTAAGAAGTAAAACAGTCGGGGGGGGGGGGGATAAAAAATGTATCCTTGATGAGTCCAGTTTCTGTGGCAGCATCAACACGGTCAGCATTTTTATTCCACCAACAGTAATCACAGGAGCGGACCATGGAAGTCTTACAAGCAACTTCCATCCCTTTTCCCCCCAAAGGTGATCACAATTTAAAGTGAAAGGGCCCTGCTGTAATTGCTTTTTATGGGAAAATAAGCTAAATACTATATATATATATTATATTAAAAATTATATATATATATATATATTTTAATAAATATAAAAAAAAAATTATTTTTTATATATATAATTATATATATATATATTATATAATATATATAAATATATGGAGCGAAACAGAAGACTTAAAGAGTGTATCATCAGTAGTGGAAGGAAAGGCGGGGTGGGGGGTCCCCTGGGAAAGGGTTGAGGGGGGGGGTAAAGGAGGTTTTGTGGAGGGGCTTGGACTTCCAGCGGGCTGCTGGCGTGTTTGATAGGGTGAAGGGAGACAAAGGGTTTTTAAATTTTGACGTGCTTTTGGGAGTTGAGAAAAGTAACATTTATAAAGGGGATTGGGAAAAACCGGCAGGCCGGGACTTGAGTCCGGGAGAGGGGAAGTACGTGCCGCACTCTAAAGGGGGGGGTGTTAATGTTGAATTTTAAAAAACGTAGTGTAAACCCCCCTTCGGGCAAGACAGTGATGGAGTGAATGATGGGGGAAATTTTTTCTTTTTCGGGCCCCCTGCCCCGGTGGGAATCGGCCAGTGTTAATAATAAAAAAAAAATAATATAATATGTGTGTGTATGTGTGTGTGTGTGCGTGCCGAAAATTTTAAAAGGTCATTTAGCAAGAATCTTTAAAAAAAAGTCCTTTCGAAATTTTCTTTTATACGTTTTAAAAATATATTTTTTTTCATTAAAAGTTGATGTAAAAATTTATAATTTTGCACCAAAAGGAATTAGAAAACTTACCTAACCTTTTTATAACAAAAACAATTTATTTTAGCCTAACCCAACTAAATATATTTTAGATTTGTTTACAATAATTTAATACTAAACAAACACAGGGAAATATATTTTTTTTCGTTAGGTCAGAATGATTTTGGCGAAATTAATGCATACACAATTTTCACTTGCCCTATATGGCAAGATGAGAGTTGCTATTTAAGCCAAGATCGCAAGTTCTGCCTATTCGGCACGACATTATATATATATATATATATATATATATATATATATATATATATATAATATATATATATATATATATATATATATATTATATATATATATATATTATATATATATATATATTATATATATATATATATATATATATATATATATATTATATATATATATATATATATATATATATATATATATATATATATATATATATATTATATATATTATATTGTAGGTAGTAGGTTGGTAGACAGCAACCGCCCAGGGAGGTAACTACCGTCCTGCCAAGTGAGTGTAAAACGAAAGCCTGTAATTGTTTTACATGATGGTAGGATTGCTGGTGTCCTTTTTTTCTGTCTCATGAACATGCAAGATTTCAGGTACGTCTTGCTACTTCTACTTACACTTAGGTCACACTACACATACATGTACAAGCACATATATACACACCCCTTGGGTTTTCTTCTATTTTCTTTCTAGTTCTTATTCTTGTTTATTTCCTTATCTCCATGGGGAAGTGGAACAGAATTCTTCCTCCGTAAGCCATGCGTGTTGTAAGAGGCGACTAAAATGCCGGGAGCAAGGGGCTAGTAACCTCTTCTCCTGTATATATTACTAAATGTAAAAGGAGAAACTTTCGTTTTTCCTTTGGGCCACCCCGCCTCGGTGGGATACGGCCGGTGTGTTGAAAGAAAGATATATATATATATTATATATATATATATATATATATATATATATATATATATATTATATATATATATATATATATATATATAAGACGTGCTTGAAACCGCACTGAATAGTCATAAGCACAGTCAAAAGTTACATTTTGTTTCCCGTAAATCTCGAGGAGCTATCGCTTTTGCCTCATTAAAAGATAAGAACCGATCTGCACTTCTTCTCTCAAGATAACGGCTCCTGTGTGACGTATTGTAAATATTCAACACAAACACGTGCAGGAGACTAACATCTCTGAAACTATCCGCCCGAGGTTCGGGGGATTGTAATCGATGCTACAGCAAGAACAGAGTGGTCAATTGGTGCAACAACTCATCTGGTGAATATGAAGCAGGAGAAACATCAAAAGAAGAGGAACGGCGTGTATAAAGCTCCCAATCTGCCGCTCAAACTGCTAATAGGATGGACGAGAACGCTGATTGCACGAAGGAGAATCAGAGATACGAAGATATCCCCCGTCATGAAGAAGGTAAACCCCGACCCAAAAAATTTTTAAC
>NC_069453.1:3347431-3507407 GCF_026875155.1 Cherax quadricarinatus | reverse complement strand
AGGCAGTGTCTGTGTCGTGAGTGAGGTATGGTAAGTGAGGGTTTTTAAGTGAAGCGGGGGTGGTACTGTGAGGCGAGTGTCTGTGTACTTTAGGGAGGTATTTTACTGTAGGCGAGTGGACTGGACGTGAGGGGTTTTCGTGTACTTTAGGGATGTACTGGTACTGTGAGGGAGTGTATGTGTAAGGGAAACCAAATGTATGGTACTGTGAGGCGGTGTACTGGTACAGTGAGGGATGTACTGTTACAGTGAGGGAGGTATGTGTACATGAGGCGAGGTATGTGTAAGTGAGGAGAGTGTATGGACATGGACGGGGGTACTGTGTACGGAAGCGGTGTATGTGTCGTGAGGCGAGTGAAAATGTGTAGTGAGCGAGGTCGTGAAAAGTGAGGCGAGTGTCTGTGTACGTGAAGCAGTTTGTTACTTGAGGCGAGTGTACTGTGTACGTGAGGCGGTGTCTTGTACGTGAGGGATGTACTGTGTACGTGAGGCGAGTGTGTGTACGTAGGGGAGTGTACTGTGTACGTGAGGCGAGTGTACTGTGTACAGTGGGGAGTGTACTGTTAAAAGTGAGGGAGTGTTGTGTACAGTGAGGCGAGTGTATTGTACGTGGGTGAGTGTACTGGTATGGAGGGGGTGTACTGTGTACAGTGGGCGATTATGTGTATGTGAGGCGAGGTTTCTGTGTACGTGGGGCGAGTTTTTACTGTGTAAGTGAGGGAGTGTACTGTGTACTGTGAGGGGGAGAGTAGTTGTGTACGTGAGGGGGTTGTATGTGACGTGAGGCAGGTACTGTGTACAGTTAGGGGAGTGTCTTGTATTGAGGCGAAATTATGTGTAAGTGAGGGGAGTGTACTGTGTCGTGAGGGGAGTGTACTGTGTACATGAGGCGAGTGTATGTGTACAGTGGGTGAGTTGTGTACTTTTAGGGGTGTACTGTACGTGAGGGGGGGTTACTGTGATGTGAGGGGGAGTTCTGTGTACAGTGAGGGAGGTCTGTGTACGGGGCGATGACTGTGTACAGGAGGCGTTTAGTTACGTGAGGCGAGTGTTCTTGTACATGAGGCGGGTGCTGTGTATGTGGGGAGGTTTGTGTACGTGAGGCGAGTGATGTGTTTGGGGGTTCTGTGACGTGGGCGAGGTACTGGTACTGTAGGCGGGTACTGGACAGTGAGGCGAGTGTACTGTTACGTGAGCGGTTTGGTACGTGAGGGGGACTTGTACGGAGGGGTTTTTGTTACTGAGGGGTTTTTTACATGGGCAAATTTTTAAGGGGGATGAAAGTTATGTAGGGAGTTTACTGTTCAGTGGGGGTTTTATTGTCATACCCGGGTGTACGGGTTACAAAAAGTTACTGGTTTCTTTTAGGGATTTACTTGTACGTGAGGGGTTGGGGTTTTACGGACGAGGGTGTTATTGGGGGATTAAATTTTACGGGGGTGAGTTTATTTACATATGAGTGTCGGTTTTCTAATTAGTTCGGAGGGATTTGGTACATATAGTTAGGAAGGAGGTTTGGTTATTTATGTAGGGATTACGGGGACCAAATAGGGGATGGGTTTTTACAGGGGGTTTACTTTAGTAGGGGTGTACGTTTCATAAGTTTATTGGGGAAGTACCAGGTTCTGGTTTCTGGAAGTTTTTTTGACTGGGGGGTTATTTACTACGGGGTTTTACTGTTCTGGAGGGATTTAGTTTTTCTGGGGCGGGGTTTTTGTTACAGGGGGGGTGTCCCTGTTACGGAGGCGGGTATTGTTACTGGGGAAACGGGGTTTTCTTTTACACGTGAGGGAGTTGTTTCTGGTACAGGAGCCGATTTAATAATTCTTAAAATTTTCGGGGTTTAAAATTTTTTGTTCGGTGTTATTTATAGTTCCTGGGAGGATGTTCCGGGGGTTTTTACCTAAAATATAGTTACCCGGAGAAAGTCGGGTTTTCCTAACTATAGTTACCTGGAGTTTTCCCAATATAGTCTACTGGGGGTTTACCAATTAGTCTACTGGAGGATGTTCCGGGGGTTTCCCAATATTTTTACCCGGGGGTGTTTTGGGGTTTAACCCAACTATGTTTTCCTGGAGGTGTTGGGGGGGTTTTCCCAAAAATGTTACCTGGGGATGTTCCGGGGGTTTTTCCTAACTAAGCTACTGGAGGAGTTCCGGGGGGTTTTCCTAACTATAGTCTTCCCCGGAGGATGTTCCGGGTTTTCCTCCTATAGTCTCCCCGGAGGTTTCCGGGGGTTTACCCAATATGTTACCCGGGGGGTTCCCGGGGTTACCTAAATATAGTTTTGGAGGAGTTCCGGGGGTTTTACCTTTAAATATAGTCTACCCGGAGGATGTTCCGGGGGGTTTTCCTAACTATGCCCGGAGGAAAGTAACCCCGGGGTTACCCAACTATAGTTACCCGGGGGATGACCCGGGTTTTTCCCAATATTTTCCCGGGGATGTACCAGGGTTTACCCAACTTGCTACTGGAGGGGTGTTCCAGGGGTTTACCTAAATAAGTCTATGGAGGATTTCCGGGGGTTTTTCCCAAATATAGTCTATGGAGGATGTTCCCGGGGGTTTCCCAAAATAGTACCGGAGGATGTCCCCGGGGGGTTTCCAACTATAGTCTACCCGGAGGGTTTACCGGGGTTTCCTAACTATGTTACCCGGGGGGATGTTTGGGGGTTTATAACTATAGTCTCTGGGGATGTTTTGGGGTTTTTCCTAACTATATTACTGGAGGTGTTTTTCCCGGGGGTTTTCTAACTATAGTCTACCGGAGGGTTTCCGGGGGTTTCCCCAACTAAGTTACCCGGAGGATGTTCCGGGGGGTTTCCTAACTATGTCTACCTGGAGGATGTTCGGGGGGGTTTCCTAACTATGTTACCCAGGATGTTCCGGGGGGGTTTTCCTAACTATAGTTACCTGGGGGATGTTCCGGGGGTTTACCCAATATAGTTACCTGGAGAATGTACCCGGGGGTTTACTAACTTTGTCTCCCGGGGGTTTACCCGGGGTTTACCAAAAATATAGTTCCTGGAGGATGTACCAGGGGTTTACCTAACTATAGTCTACCTGGAGGATGTTCCAGGGGTTTACCTAACTATAGTCTACCTGGAGGATGTACCAGGGGTTTACCTAACTATAGTCTACCTGGAGGATGTTCCGGGGGTTTACCTAACTATAGTCTACCTGGAGAATGTACCAGGGGTTTACCTAACTATAGTCTACCTGGAGGATGTACCAGGGGTTTACCTAACTATAGTCTACCTGGAGAATGTACAAGGGGTTTACCTAACTATAGTCTACCTGGAGGATGTTCCGGGGGTTTACCTAACTATAGTCTACCTGGAGGATGTACCAGGGGTTTACCTAACTATAGTCTACCTGGAGTTTACCTAACTATAGTCTACCTGGAGAATGTACAAGGGGTTTACCTAACTATAGTCTACCTGGAGTTTACCTAACTATAGTCTACCCGGAGGATGTTCCGGGGGTTTACCTAACTATAGTCTACCTGGAGAATGTACAAGAGGTTTACCTAACTATAGTCTACCTGGAGTTTACCTAACTATAGTCTACCTGGAGGATGTACCAAGGGTTTACCTAACTAGAGCGTACCTGGAGGATGTTTCAGGGGTTTACCTAATTATAGTCTACCTGGAGAATGCTCGGGGGGTCTACCCCTCCCCTTCCTTCCGTGACTATGTCCATGACCAGGTATTACGGGGTATCAATGCCTGATCAACCAGGCTGTTACTTTTCACCACACTCCAACCCACAATTCACAGCTCGGATGGTCAGGTACTGACTTCAGATACCTGTCCGGTTCTGTCGAAGACAGGCTTTGTGTACGATGGGAGACTGTTGAACAGCCTTGGGATCCTGACACTGTTTTCTCTCTGTGTACTAACGGCACCTCAGCTTTTGCTGGTGAGTTGTTGCACGTCTGCCGAGTGATTTCTGTGTGCAGATTCGGGATCAATCCCTCCAGGATTTTCCAGATGTAAATTTTGATGTACCTTTCTCGCCTGCACTCCAGGAAATACATGTCAAGGCACTTCAAACGTTCACATTTTTTGAGGTTATTTACTGAACTTATGAGTACAGTGAAGGTTCTCTGGACATTCTCTAGACCTACAATTTCGCTTGCCTTGAAAGAGGATGTTATTGTACTGCGGAACTCTAGCCTAGATAAAATAAGTGACTTAAAGATGATCATCACTGGCATGGCATCCCTTGTTCTGAAGGTTCTCATTATCCATTCCATCATTTTCCTCGCGGTTGTGATGACAATATTCTGGTCCTTGATATTATCACTTTAAAACAGATTTTCATTCTATTTTGTGGCAAGAATTCATTTGATAGTCCGTTCTAGCCGGAATTTGTCCTCATTCAACATCATCGTTTACTGCGGCCCATTGGAAGACTTGGTTTATATCCGCTTGAAGATTTAGTGTCCTCAATGGATGACACTGATGAAGATTCTAGTACCGTCTACGTAGTAAGACACAGTGCTATGGTTTATATCTCCGTCTATGTCAGATATGAGAATGAGGGAAAAGGATGTGGGCGAGCACTGTACCTTGTGGAACAGACATTTTCATTGTGGCAGTCTTCGATTTAATTCAGTTTGCCATCACTATTTTATGTTATCTCGGAAATAAAGTTAAAGCTTGAGCGACCCACATTTCCATTTATTCTTTTAGCACTCATTCTGTTCATACTTCATCTGCGTTGTCATCCACTGCATCTCAAACGATATCATAATAATCCAGTTGTTACAAGAATTACCAACAGACCCCTGGTTATCTTCAAGAGGGAGCTGGAATTATCAACAGACCCCTGGTTATCTTCAAGAGGGAGCTGGAATTATCAACAGACCCCTGTTATCTTCAAGAGGGTGCTGGAATTACCAACAGACCCTGTTATCTTCAAGAGGGTGCTGGAATTATCAACAGACCCCTGGTTATCTTCAAGAGGGAGCTGGAATTACCAACAGACCCCTGGTTATCTTCAAGAGGGAGCTGGAATTACCAACAGACCCCTGGTTATCTTCAAGAGGGAGGTGGAATTACCAACAGACCCCTGATTATCTTCAAGAGGGAGCTAGAATTACCAACAGACCCCTGGTTATCTTCAAGAGGGAGCTGGAATTATCAACAGACCCCTGGTTATCTTCAAGAGGGTGCTGGAATTACCAACAGACCCCTGGTTATCTTCAAGAGGGAGGTGGAATTACCAACAGACCCCTGGTTATCTTCAAGAGGGAGCTAGAATTACCAACAGACCCCTGGTTATCTTCAAGAGGGAGCTGGAATTACCAACAGACCCCTGGTTATCTTCAAGAGGGAGCTGGAATTACCAACAGACCCCTGGTTATCTTCAAGAGGGAGCTGGAATTACCAACAGACCCCTGGTTATCTTCAAGAGGGAGCTGGAATTATCAACAGACCCCTGGTTATCTTCAAGAGGGAGCTGGAATTATCAACAGACCCCTGGTTATCAAGAGGGAGCTGGAATTATCAACAGACCCCTGGTTATCTTCAAGAGGGAGCTGGAATTATCAACAGACCCCTGGTTATCAAGAGGGAGCTGGAATTATCAACAGACCCCTGGTTATCTTCAAGAGGGAGCTGGAATTATCAACAGACCCCTGATTATCTTCAAGAGGGAGCTGGAATTACCAACAGACCCATGGTTATCTTCAAGAGGGAGCTGGAATTACCACAGCCCTGGTTATCTTTCAAGAGGGAGCTGGAATTACCAACAGACCCCTGGTATTATCTTCAAGAGGGAGCTGGAATTATCAACATACCCCTGATTATCTTCAAGAGGGAGCTGGAATTACCAACAGACCCCTGGTTATCTTCAAGAGGGAGCTGGAATTACCAACAGACCCCTGGTTATCTTCAAGAGGGAGCTGGAATTATCAACAGACCCCTGATTATATTCAAGTGGGAGCTGGAATTACCAACAGACCCATGGTTATCTTCAAAGAGGGAGCTAGAATTATTAACAGACCCCTGGTTATCTTCAAAGAGGGAGCTGAAATTATCAACAGACCTTTGGTTATCTTCAAAGAGGGAGCTGGAATTATCAACAGACCCCTGGTTATCTTCAAAGAGAGAGCTGAAATTATCAACAGACCCTTGGTTATCTTCAAAGAGGGAGCTGGAATTATCAACCGACCTCAGGTTG
Source organism: Cherax quadricarinatus (assembly GCF_026875155.1). Lineage (NCBI taxonomy): Eukaryota > Metazoa > Arthropoda > Malacostraca > Decapoda > Parastacidae > Cherax > Cherax quadricarinatus. The sequence goes on along the minus strand of NC_069453.1, from coordinate 3,501,219 downwards.
TCTTCAAGAGGGTTCAGCAGTAACAGCCTAGTTGATCAGGCACTGATCCACCGGGAGGCCTCGTCATGGACCGAGCCGCGGGGATATTGATCCCCGAAATACTCTCCAGGTAGACGAGAGGAAGAAGCAACATGCTCTAAACCCAAGCTGCTCTAAACCCATGCTGCTCTAAACCCATGCTGCTCTAAACCCATGTTGCTCTGAACCCATGTTGCTCTGAACCCATGTCGCTCTGAACAAATTCTGCTATGGGCCCATGCTGATCTGAACCCATGCTGCTCTGGACCCATGCTGCTCTAAACCCATGCTGCTCTAAACCCATGTTGCTCTGGACCCATGTCGCTCTGAACCTATGCTGCTCTAAACCTATGCTGCTCTGGACCCATGCTGCTCAGAACCCATGCTGCTCTGAACCCATGCTGCTCTGAACCCATGCTGCTCTGAACCCATTCTGCTCTGAACCCATGTTTCTCTGAACCCATGCTGCTCTGAACCCATGCTGCATTATACCCATGTTGCTCTGAACCCATGCTGCTCTGAACCCATGCTGGTCTGAACCAATGGTGCTCTAAACCCATGCTGCTCTGGACCCATGCTGCTCTGGACCCATGCTGCTCTGAACCCATGCTGCTCTGAACCCATGCTGCATTATACCCATGTTGCTCTGAACCCATGCTGCTCTGAACCCATGCTGCTCTGAACCTATGTTGTTCTGAACCCATGCTGCTCTAAACCCATGCTGGTCTGAACCAATGGTGCTCTAAACCCATGCTGCTCTTGACCCATGCTGCTCTGGACCCATGCTTCTCTGAACCCATGCTGCTCTGAACCCATGCTGCTCTGAACCCATGCTGCTCTGAACCCATGCTGCTCTGAACCCATGCTGCTCTGGACCCATGCTGCTCTAAACCCATGCTGCTCTGAACCCATGCTGCTCTGAACCCATGCTGCTCTGAACCCATGCTGCTCTGAACCCACGCTGCTCTAAACCCATGTTGCTCTGAACCCATGCTGCTCTGAACCCATGCTCTGAACCCATGCTGCTCTGAACCCATGCTGCTCTAAACCCATGCTGCTCTGAACCCATGCTGCTCTGAAACCATGCTGCTTGAACCCATGCTGCTCTGAACTCATGCTGCTCTAAACCAATGATGTTCTAAACCCATGCTGCTCTGGACCCATGCTGCTCTGAACCCATGTTGCTCTGAACCCATGCTGCTCTGGATCCATGCTGCTCATCTCAAACCCTCATACTGCTCTGAACCCATGGTGCTTTGAAAACCCCCCCCACATGCTGCTCTGGACCCATGCTGCTCTGGACCCATGCTGTTCTGAAGCTATGCTGCTCAGAAACCCATGCTGCTCTAAATCCATGCTGCTCTAAATCCATGCTGCTCTGGACCCATGCTGCTCTGAGCCTATGCTGCTCTAAACCCATGTTGCTCTGAACCTATGCTGCTCTGAACCCATGCTGCTCTGAACCTATGCTGCTCTGAATCCATGCTGCTCTAAACCCATGCTGCTCTGAACCCATGTTGCTATGAACCCATGCTGCTCTGAACCCATGATGCTCTGAATCCATGCTGTTCTGAACCCATGCTGCTCTGAACCATGCTGCTCTGAGCCCATGCTGCTCTGAAGCCATGCTGCTCTGAAACCATGCTGCTCTTGACCCATGCTGCTCTAAACCCATGCTGCTCTGAACCCATGCTGCTCTGAACCCATGCTGCTCTGAACCCACGTTGCTCTGAACCCATGCTGCTCTGGATCCTTGCTGCTCTGGACCCATGCTGCTCTGGACCCATACTGCTCTGAACCCATGCTGCTCTGAACCCATGCTGCTCTGAACCCATGCTGCTCTGAACCAATGCTGCTCTGGACCCATGCTGCTCTGGACCCATGCTGCTGTGGACCCATGCTGCTCTGAAACTATGCTGCTCTGGACCCATGCTGCTCTAAACCTATGCTGTTCTGAACCCATGCTGCTCTGGACCCATGCTGCTCGGAACCCATGCTGCTCTGAACCCATGCTGCTCTGAACCCATGCTGCTCTGGACCCATGCTGCCCTAAACCCATGTTGCTCTGAACCCATGTTGTCTTGGACCAATGCTGCTCTAAACCCATGCTGCTCTGAACCCATGTTGCCTGAACCCATGCTGCTATGGACCATGTGCTCTGAACCATGCTGCTATGGACCCATGCTGCTATGGACCATGCTGCTCTGAACCCATGCTGCTCTGAATCCATGCTGCTCTAAACCCATGCTGCTATGGACCATGCTGCTCTGACCCTGCTGCTCTGAACCCATGCTGCTATGGGACCATGCTGCTCTGAACCCATGCTGCTATGAACCCATGCTGCTCTGAACCTGCTGTTCTGAAACCCATGCTGCTCTGAACCCATGCTGCTCTGAACCCATGCTGCTATGGACCCATGCTGCTCTGAACCCATGCTGCTATGGACCAATGCTGCTATGGACCCATGCTGCTCTGAACCCATGCTCCTATGGACCTATGCTGCTCTGAACCCATGCTGCTCTGAACCCATGTTGCTCTGGATCCATGCTGCTCTGAAACCCATGCTGCTCATGAACCCATGTTGCTCTGGAATCCATGCTGCTCTGAACCCATGCTGCTCTGAACCCATGCTGCTCTGAACCCATGCTGCTATGGATCCATGCTGCTCTGAACCCATGCTGCTATGGACCTATGCTGCTCTGAACCCATGCTGCTCTGAACCCATGTTGCTCTGGATCCATGCTGCTCTGAACCCATGCTGCTCTGAACCCATGTTGCTCTGGATCCATGCTGCTCTGAACCCATGCTGCTCTGAACCCATGCTGCTCTGAACCCATTCTGCTCTGAACCCATGCTGCTCTGAACCCATGCTGCTCTGAACCCATGCTGCTCTGAACCCATTCTGCTCTGAACCCATGCTGCTCTGAACCCATGCTGCTCTGAACCCATGCTGCTCTGAACCCATGCTGCTATGGACCCATGGATGTAAGTGTATCAGAGAAGTGCATGGATGTAAGTGTATGAACGAAGTGCATTGATATAAGTATGAGAGAAGTGCACGAATGTAAGCGCATCAGAGAAGTGTATGAATGTAAGTGTATCAGAGAAGTGTATGAATGTAAGTGTATCAGAGAAGTGTATGAATGTAAGTGTATCAGAGAAGTGTATGAATGTAAGTGTATCAGAGAAGTGTATGACTGTAAGTGTATCAGAGAAGTGTATGAATGTAAGCGCATCAGAGAAGTGTATGAATGTAAATATATCAGAGAAGTGTATGAATATAAGTGTATCAGAGAAGTGTATGAATGTAAGTGTATCAGAGAAGTGCATGAGTGTAAGTGTATCAGAGAAATGCATGAATGTAAGTGTATCATAAGTGCATGAATGTAAGTGTATCAGAGTGCATGGATGTAAGTGTATCGTAAGTGCATGAATGTAAGTGTATCATAAGTGCATGAATGTAAGTGTATCAGAAGTGCATGGATATAAGCGCATCAGAGAAGTGTATGAATGTAAGTGTATCAGAGAAGTGCGTTGATGTAAGTGTATCGGAGAAGTTCACGGATGTTAGTGTATGAGAGAAGTGCATGGATGTAAGTGTATGAAGGAAGTGAATGGATGGAAGTGTATGAAGGAAGTGCATGGATGTAAGTGTATGAAGGAAGTGCATGGATGTAAGTGTATGAAGAAGTGCCATGGATGTAAGTGTATGAAGGAAGTGCATGGATGTAAGTGTATGAAGTGCATGGATGTAAGTGTATGAAGGAAGTGCATGGATGTAAGTGTATGAAGTGCATGGATGTAAGTGTATGAAGGAAGTGCATGGATGTAAGTGTATGAGAGAAGTGCATGGCTGTAAGTGTATGAAGGAAGTGCATGGATGTAAGTGTATGAAGGAAGTGCATGGATGTAAGTGTATGAGAGAAGTGCATGGATGTAAGTGTATGAAGGAAGTGCATGGATGTAAGTGTATGAAGGAAGTGCATGGATGTAAGTGTATGAAGGAAGTGCATGGATGTAAGTGTATGAAGGAAGTGCATGGATGTAAGTGTATGAAGGAAGTGCATGGATGTAAGTGTATGAGGAAGTGCATGGATGTAAGTGTATGAAGGAAGTGCATGGATGTAAGTGTATGAAGGAAGTGCATGGATGTAAGTGTATGAAGGAAGTGCATGGATGTAAGTGTATGAAGGAAGTGCATGGATGTAAGTGTATGAAGGAAGTGCATGGATGTAAGTGTATGAAGGAAGTGCATGGATGTAAGTGTATGAAGGAAGTGCATGGATGTAAGTGTATGAAGGAAGTGCATGGATGTAAGTGTATGAAGGAAGTGCATGGATGTAAGTGTATGAAGGAAGTGCATGGATGTAAGTGTATGAAGGAAAGTGCATGGATGTAAGTGTATGAAGGAAGTGCATGGATGTAAGTGTATGAAGGAAGTGCATGGATGTAAGTGTATGAAGGAAGTGCATGGATGTAAGTGTATGAAGGAAGTGCATGGATGTAAGTGTATGAAGGAAGTGCATGGATGTAAGTGTATGAAGGAAGTGCATGGATGTAAGTGTATGAAGGAAGTGCATGGATGTAAGTGTATGAAGGAAGTGCATGGATGTAAGTGTATGAAGGAAGTGCTTGGATGTAAGTGTATGAAGGAAGTGCATGGATGTAAGTGTATGAAGGAAGTGCATTGATGTAAGTGTATGAAGGAAGGGCATGGATGTAAGTGTATGAGAGAAGTGCATTGATGTAAGCATCAGAGAAGTACAGGGATATAAGTGTATCAGAGAAGTGCATGGATTAAGTGTATCGCAGAAGTGTTAGGTTGTTTGTAGATGCACAAGGTTCTAAGTGCTTAAGAAAAGTTGTTTGTAAGTGTATCAGAAAAGTGTTTGGCGGAAGAAAAGAATTTCAAGACAAAATTTGCTGGAAAGTTCCGTTTTATCCAACTGGTTTAAGAAAGTTTCGGTTTATCCAACTGGTTTAAGAAAGTATTTAATATTTTTCAAGTGACGACGCTGGGTTTTTCGCAAATCAAAGTTTTTAATCGAAAATAATATTGCTAATAGTTTTTAAACTTTCAGTTGTTTTCCGCAAAAGTGAAAAGTCCCCTGGTAAATAGGTTTTCCTGCCATGTGTTCAGAATTTTTACAAAACCAAAAAATATACGAGAAAATTTGGCCATTCCACGACCATATCGAATTTATAAGAGAAAAACTATTTATAACTATCGCACGGTTTACACGGAAACTCAAATTAGTAATCAGTGGCGAGTGGGCGGGCGAGCCGGCGGGCCGGCGGGCGGGCGGTTTATTCATTGATACAAAAATATAAGAGTACCTTGAAATATTTCGTAGAGCTGGACTTAGCCGAATGTTACTCTCTCTCTCTCTCTCTCTCTCTCACACACACAGGGGCCAAGAGCTGTGACTCGACCCTTGCAACCGAGCTAGGTGAGTACAGAGGATGTTCCAAAGATGGGACACAGAAACAAGGGGTCACAATTGGAAGCTGAGGACTCAGATGAGTCGAAGAGATGTTAGGAAGTATTTCTTTAGTCATTGAGTTGTCACGAAGTGGAATAGTCTGGCAAGTGACATAGTGGAAGCAGGAAGCGTACTTAGTTTTAAGACGAGGTATGATAAAGCTTATGAAGCAGGGAGGGAGAGGACTATGTAGCGATCATTGAAGAGGCGGTTCCAGGAGCTATGACTCGATCCCTGCAACCACATATAGGTGAGTACACACACACACACACACACACACACACACACACAACCCCTACCAATCCACACTAACCAAACACAACCAGAACGATCCACATTCCAACCACCACAACACCAGACCACCATAACATCCAGCCCTGTCTACCACACCCCAGCCTGCATCAATCCTCCATCCCATGAATACAATTTTGGAAAGAAAAAGTAAGATATACCAACACAAATGAAACAAATAAGAGTGACGAGTGACAGGAAAGAATCACTGAGCAATCCACGGATATCATAGCACTCACAGAAACAAAGCTCACGAGGTTGATAACAGATGTGATCCTCCCAACTGGATATCAGATCTTGAGGAAAGACAACGTGAACACAGGGTAAGGAAGAGTTGCACTGCTCATTCCTCCCCCCCCCCAAAAAAAAAAAAGAAACAGTGAAGTTTTGAGGAGGCGGGAGAACTAGTCAGAGGTGAAGCAGACGGCTGTATAGTAGAAACCCGGGGCTCCGTAAGTGATGATAGCAATGATATACAACCTGCCATCGAACAGCAGAAGACCAAGATAAGAATATGATGAAAGGAACAGAATGATGGTGGCCACGATAGTCGAGGTAGCCAGAAGGGCCCACATAAACAGAGCAAAGCTACTTATCATGGGGGGATTTCAACCACAGGCAGATAGACGGAAAATCTAGAGCTACTTGGGGACCCGAAGACGTGGAGAGACGAGATGCTGGAAGTGGTGCTGGAAAACTTCATTTACCAACATGTTAGGGGCACAACCAGAGAAAGAGGAGACAATGAATTAGCAAGGCTGGACCTTGTATATGCATTCAACAGTTCAGACATATGGGATATCACATACAAAAAGCCTCTCGGCGCTAGTGATCATGTGGTCCTGAGATTCAAATTCATAGTTAACAATAGAGAGGCAGCACAGGAAGGATGGGAGAAACCAAACTTCAGGAATGGGAACTACACACGTATGAGGCAATTCCTGCACGAGGTGCAGTGGGTAAGAGATCTAGAGGGAAAGAAAGTAATGAAATGAAGGAACACGTCAACGCAAAGTGCAGGGAGGCAGAGGAGAAGTTCATGCCAAGGTGCAACAGAAACATAGGTAAGATCATAGTGAGCTCATGATTTATCCGGAGGTGCGGAGAGGACAAAGTCAAGTGTGCTATGTTACGCACCCCTACTTCACTCCATTATATACAAAAATAAAAGGCCTGGTTAAAATAAGTTCTGTAATAATATATCGCGAACCACTTTATTACTAGCTAGATAAAGCAGGTTCGACTATATATTATTATCGGGTACAGTATGAATCATCAAAAGTACTTTCATTGTATATTGTATTATATTATATTATTATTAGGTTAGGTATTACGAATGTGTAACCACTACTGTAGTGACCAATTGGTGGTTCTAGAATTGACGCCACGCGTCGCCTTCTGGCAGAGCTGAAGTCATACTATGAAGTAGTTGAGTGAGTCAGTCAGCTCCTAGCTCTGACTCGGTACGGGTCTTCAACACAAAGCTCCTAGCTTAAGCTAAAACTTTATACCAAGTCTATTGTCTTGCCTTTGCCATTAGTTTCCTGAAGTCTGGTAATTCATGTCACTTATGAAAGATAACTATTTCGTTACCCTAGACCTTTCTAAAAAGAGTTAAATGGTGAGATTAGTAGATTATTAATTGAAATTATTGTATCATACTCTGTTAATGAGAATTTGAACGTAAGATTGGGTTCCTTGCTGCATAGTGTTTCATTTATAATTGCTTGTGGTTATTTTAATTCACTAACCAAATACCAATGAAGCTAAACGATTGGTAATAAAATAAAACAACAAAAAATTGGAGTTATTTGTGCCCCTATTGTTACGGTAAAGATTAAGTCGTAACATGCTAGAGTATGAAAAAAGTATAGAAAGCAAAGGACTCAGGAAAACAGAGTTGAGCTGTAGAGCCTGAAATGAATATGCATGAACAAGGAAAGAGAACCAGAGGCATTACGAGAACGAACAGCATCCAAAGAAAAATCAGACAAAGGTGTTATATAGCCACATCAGGAGGAAAATAGTTAAGGGTCACGTAATTAGAAACTGCAAAGCACTCTAGATACCTTGAAGGTTGTGGGCACAAATAATATCTCTCAGTTGGTCCTGAGGGAGCAGATGCACTATGTGTTCCACTTACAATAATCTTCACTAAATCTATTGAAACAGCGCAACTGGCTGAGGTGTTGTTACGCTTTTTACTACGTAACGTAAAGGTCCTGGCTCCTACGAATAAACAACCTGCCTAGTCTAAGGGCATTTAAATTACTCTATATAAACCAACCAAGGGCAAGTCTATACCTTCACATTAAGTGTTAAGTAAATGGTCAATATGATAGTTAACCTTTACTCACTCACATTATCTCAGTACTGAGTACACCAAAATATATTAACAGGGAGGCTTTATAAAACCTCTTCCCCCCTCCTTTCTTGCCGGCTACTTAGCCTGCAGTCAAAACGTTAATGTATTCTCCAAAACACAGGTTCTTGCACACACTAGGGCCTTAAACTAAAATCGTGAGGGCATACCAACAACAAAATAACTCATGGCCTAGACTTTACCAAAAATACCACTGACAGACCTACACCAAAACCTGACGACTTGTTCCAGCTGCCGCTGTTCTGGTACTGACCCAAAAACACCTCACCTGTTCCTTTCCTGTCTACTCTTCAGGACTAAATCCTGGAACTGACATTATATATGGAGCAGTTTTTACACATTTTTATAATGCAATGCGTAATAACACTGCACAATAGGTGTGGAAGACAGTAAACGTAGTCCCGGTTTTTAAGAAAGGAGATAAACGGGCAGCACTAAACTACACACCTGTGTTGCTGACATGTATAGTATGTAAAGTAATGAAGAATTTTATCGGAATTGTGGTGGAGCATCTAGAAAGTAGTGAGTTCATACAGCACTGCTTCACTGAAAGGGAATCTTGCATCACAAACCTACTGGAGTTCTACGATAAGATAACAGGAGTAAGACAGAAGAGAAATAATGGGTAAAGTGCATCTTCCTGGACTGTAAGAAGACTTTAGACTGAGTACTACACAAAAGATTGCTTGAAAAGCTAGAGGAGCAGACAGGAATTGCAGGAAAGTATTGCAATGGGTCAGGGAATACCTGACAGGAAGAAAACAACGTGACGGCGTGTTAGAGTGGGTTTATATGTCGAGTGGGTTTCCATAATGGTCAGTCTTGGGTCCGGTGCTGCTTCTATTAAAGTGTATAACATGAAGAAAGGGACAGATTCAGAGGTGTCCCTGTTTGCAGACAGTGTGAAGCTAATGAGATGATTGCAAGTGGACCAGGATCAAGTAAGCCTACAAGGGGATCTGGACAAGCTGCAAGCCTTGTGAGACAAATGGCTCCTGGGGCTTAACTCCAACAAGTGTAAAGTCATAAAGTTTGGGGAAAGACAGTGAAGACTGCAGACGGAGTACAGAATAGTCGTTCAAAGGCTGCAAAACTCACTCAAAGAAAAGGATCGTGGGGTGAGCATCATACCGAGCACATCTCCTGAGGCGCACATCAACCAAATAACTGCTGCAGCACATGGGCGCCGGGCAAACCTAAAAATAGCGTTTCGACATCTAAGAAGTCATTCAAGATACCGTACACTGTGTACGTCAGGCGCACATTGGAGTACGCAGCACAAGCATGGAACCAACACCTGGTCAAACACGTGAAGAAAGTGCAAAGGTTTGCGACAAGACTAGTCCCGGAGCTATGGGGTATGTCCTATGAGGAGAGGTTAAGGGAAATCAACCTGACGACACTGGATGACAGAAGGGATCGAGGGGACATGATAACGGCATATAGAATACTGAGAGGAATTGACAAGGTGGATAGTGGCAGAATGTTTCAGAGATGGAACACAACATAAAAGGGACAGAACTGGAACTTGAAATCTCAGACGAGTCAGAGGGATGTTAAGAAGTGTTTCTTCAGTCATAGGGTTGTCAGGAAGTGGAACAATCTGGTGAGTGATGTAGTGGAGACCGGATCCATACATAGCTTTAAGAAGAGATACAATAAAGCTCATGGAGCAGGGAGTGAGTGTGGACCTAGTAACGACCAGCGAAGAGGCGGGGCCAGGAACTAAGAATCTACCCCTGTAACCATAAATAGGCGAGTACACACACACACACACGCACACACACACACACACACACACACACACACACACACACACACACACACACAGTATGACAGAGGGAATACGAAGAAGGTAGGAACATAATTGATAAGATCAACAATTAAGCAAATTAGTCTTACCAACATCAGTCACTATTCTACAGGTGGAAGAGTCGTAAAGGCTAAGGAACCTGGTAAAATAACAGAGGCAATGAGTATCGCCTCGATCTTGTAGTGACGTGATGTGTGTGCCTTTGTACATAGGCTATTAACTGGGGGTTGAATGACCCAATTGGGTTTATCGCTTACTTCATTATATTATCGGCTGGAAGAAATCGAAAAGCTCCAAGACAAACGCTACCCAGGACGTTGAATGGAGTGCAGAAAGAGTAGTGGGTGAGGCTCATGTATATAATAGATCGCCGACGTCAAATTGAGATAATGTTAGGACTGAGTAACGATCATGACAGGTTAAGGATACGGGAGTCAGACAGGTATAGAATGGAAAGAGGAATAATAGGGCATCTCGTAAAATTTATCTGATGCGTTTCAAGAAGTGAAAATTTAAACCCATGAGTGATTGACGTAATTAGAAGTACGATCAACAACAAACTGGAGAGAGACCGCTACAAGGTGATAGTAAAATCACCGATATAGAGAGGCGACCATAGGAAAAGTTATTAATGGCGAGCAGGAAGAGAGTGATGCTCAGAACCCAGCCTTGTGGTACACCTTCAACTTCGACAAAGTCAATGTAAAAGCTAAAATTTACCCAGATACGGAAGTGTCTTTCTGATGAGAGATCTTTACGGAAAAGTGGCTTATTGGCTCTTAGGCCTAAGGAATGAGCTTAGGCTATGACGTAACGCCATGTACTGACATTACGTTTATTGATAAAAAAAAAGACTGCTAGAGTCGATTATTAGCATGGGCGTTAAAAACGTACATATTCCAACAAATTAAGGGGTCACTGGTAGAACGGCCTTTACGAAAACCCCGTTAATGAAGAGAAATAATTTCGAATTTCCATAAACCATACTAAACGTTTGCAAGCCAAGCGTTCCAGCAACTTGCAAATTGCACTAGTAAGATCAATTAGTCTGTAGTGAAAAGATGTAAATGTTAAAAAATGGAGGTGAAGACGTCATTAGGCCTACCTGCTGTCGCTTGGCACATGGGTAATGTTGATGCGAGTCCGTGGAGCGTGAAGGGCAGTGTGGAAAATAAATTTCACAGGCATCAGCTCCCTCTCAAATGTAGAGGTAAGAAGTGAACAGTAGGGAAGGGGGGGAGAAATGTATCCTTGATGATGTCCAGTTTCTGTGGCAGCATCAACACGGTCAGCAATGTTATTGCCACCAACAGTAATCACAGGAGCGTCACCATGGAAGTCGTACATGTCAACTTCCATACCTTTCCCCCAGAGTGATCACATAGTAGTAGTGACAGTGGACCTGCTGTAATTGCATTTTATGGGAAAATTAAGCTAAATCATTATATATATATATATATATATATATATATATATATATATATATATATATATATATAATATATATATATATATATATTAATATATACTGGACAAATAATTTTTAATTTTCTTGGGTAGAATAGCTTGGGGGTGAGTTGTGCAAAGGACCTATCCAAGTTGGCTCGCCGCGCGTCACGTGTTTAACCGTTGTGGGATCTGATAGTGAGGTGCTGGCCAGACCCCTTATATAGCTTCCTTGGATGCTTCACTTTCATAGTTCCTTGATAATGTGAGTAGTCACGAAAGCGCTTGGAATTTCTCTATTCTTTCAGAGTGGTTGTTTTGTATATATATATATATATATATATATATATATATATATATATATATATATATATGTCGTGCCGAATAGGCAGAACTTGCGATCTTGGCTTAAATAGCAACGCTCATCTTGCCATATAGGAAAAGTGAAAATTTGTGTATGCAATAATTTCGCCAAAATCCTTCTGAACCTAACGAAAAAAAATATATTTCACTGTGTTTGTTTAGTATTAAATTACTGTAAACAAATAAAAAATATATTTAGTTGGGTTAGGCTAAAATAAATTGTTCTTGTTATAATAAGGTTAGGTAAGTTTTCTAAGATTCTTTTGGTGCAAAAATAAAATTTTTTACATTAACATTAATGAAAAAAATATATCTTTAAACGTACAAAAGAAAATTTCAGAAAGGACTTAATTTTAAATGAGTTCTTCCTAATTGACCAGTTTTACATATTCGGCACGACATTATATATATATATATATATATATATATATATACACACACGCAAGGAATTCGCGAGAGCATGCGAAATATACGGTGTTTGCAGCAGTGTTCTCCAGTGTTTGCAGCAGTGTTCTCCAGTGTTTGTCACAGTGTTCACGAGTGATTACAGCAGTGTTCTCCAGTGTTTGCAGCAGTGTTCTCCAGTGTTTGCAGCAGTGTTCTCCAGTGTTTGCAGCAGTGTTCTCCAGTGTTTGCAGCAGTGTTCTCCAGTGTTTGCTGCAGTGTTCTCCAGTGTTTGTCACAGTGTTCACGAGTGATTACAGCAGTGTTCTCCAGTGTTTGCAGCAGTGTTCTCCAGTGTTTGCAGCAATGTTCCCCAGTGTTCGCAGCAGTGTTCTCCAGTGTTCGCAGCAGTGTTCTCCAGTGTTCTCCAGTGTTCTCCAGTGTTTGCAGCAGTGTTCTCCAGTGTTCGCAGCAGTGTTCTCCAGTGTTCGCAGCAGTGTTCTCCAGTGTTCCGGGGTTTCCAGGGTTGGGGGGGGGGGGGGGTGGGGGGGGGTGGGGGGGTGGGGGGGGGGGTTTGGGGGAGGGGTTTCCAGTGTTCGCAGCAGTGTTCTCAGGTTCGCAGCAGTGTTCTCCAGTGTTCGCAGCAGGTTCTCCAGGTTCGCAGCAGTGTCTCCAGTGTTCTCCAGTGTTCCCCAGTGTTTGCAGCAGTGTTCTCAGTGTTTGCAGCGGGGTTCTCCGTGTTCTCCAGGGGGTTGCGGGCAGTGTTCCCAGGGGTTCCCCGTGTTCTCCAGGTTTGCAGCAGGGTTCTCCAGTGTCGAGCAGTGTCTCCAGGTTCGCCAGCAGTGTTCCAGTGTCTCCAGGTTTGCGCAGTGTTCCCGTGTTCGCAGCGGGTGTTCTCCAGTGTCGCTTACGAATCTTATAAATCTTGAATTTTAAGGGTCTCTTCGCCATTTTTTTATTATACATTCCCTTTTTGGGGAGCATTTATAGTAACACTACCTATAAAAGTTATCTCGTTTTCTAAGTGTGTAGCAGACGACTGGAAGGTTTCGGGGGAATCTATTTTTGGGGAAAGGATTTCCTTAAAACACAAGAAAAATATGTGATTTCAGTTAAAAATTATGATAATCCATAAACGAGGTATACGTGGTGCGTTTTTTTGTTATTCGTTCGTTATTCCGTTTACTGAAATTCGGTTGTTTTATGCTACAGATGCTCTTTGATCTATACGTTATGGTGGGGGATTATGTGGTTCTTGATTACTGCGTAAACAAAGCTATATGTCCAGCGGATCCTCAAATAGTGCGCTGTTGTCAGTCCCTTTGTCTTTGCTGTTGGGGCTACTGTGTAGCACCTTGTAGTAAACTGCTGAAAATTTCGCTCGTTCCCATTTTCGCGAGTTTGGACTCGAGAATGCCTTAATACTTCTTTGCTACTATGATTGCTTTTTAGTTTTTATTACATATTACGTTGTATCGCAAACGCTTTTGTATTTTCGCGAGGTAGGCGTAGAATGAAAAAGTGTGAAGTCAGGAATCCATGTGTAGTGCACGAAAGAAACCTTAAGATCAGGGGGATTAATACCACCAAACCTTTTCATTCCTCTACACCAGTATGCAGTCAGCAACACGGCATCAGGCATCATATGTGTGTGTAGGAGAAGCTTGGGTGCTGAGGCATTAGTTATGCAGAAGGCGCGCGGCTGCCGTCAGTGTTTTACACCAGCTGTTCCCCACAAGACACACGCCCATTCCCACTCTCGTTACAAGCTCCACCTAACAGAAACGATTAAGAACACGTATGTATGACAAGCGCGCATCAACCCGAAAACCTATTGTTAGCTTAGAACATTCAGATCAGCTCGTCAACTAATAGGGGGGGTTAGTCCCTTAGTGCACTAAAGAATTATATAGAACACATAACCATCAGCTAGAACTAGTGTATTGGGGGTAGAACTAATTATTATTACACAGAATAACATTGAGAATTAGACAACATCCAACACCTGGCTATTTATTGAAAGGGCGTTGACTACTGAATGCTTCATAGAAGACAGAAACGTAATACATGAAGTCCAGCCCTAGCTCTGGATGGTGTTTGACTGAGACAATAGAAGTTGAGGAAATTCAGACACAGTTGTGACAGTGGAAGATGTGGTCATCAGTCCCATAGTTTTAAGAATATATGAGTTATTCACTCCCTCACTGCTTAAGCAGGTGTCCAGACACCAAAATCGTAAGGACACGATTGCAAACAAATTACAGAGCAGAACTAGGGATTGAACCCACGGCATGTGAGTTTTAGAACTCAATTGCCCCTTCTGTGATTTACCAAGGGACTCAACTCTCTTCAGTTTATCTCTATACACATGTAAGTAGGTATATTCAGGAACAGGTACACATAGTTGCATAAATTATCATATAGCAGCATTTACGTAGAACACTCTCCAGGATAACCCAAAGAGAGTCAGACAAAATAACTAAAAGGTCCTTGAAAAACACATTTGTTGAACACATTTGTTGAACACATTTGTTGAACACATTTGTTGTGTCTTCATATACTGCGTCAGTTTGTTGGGTTTGTAAATTTTTCACAAATTTTGCTACAGAAGCTAGGGAAACCTTCCTGGTTTACATCTCCACAAAGATGATCTTACAACAGTGAGAATATTAGCATTTACCCTCATAAATTATATAATAACTGAACATTTGAAGTTAACTCAGAACAATGTAAACGACCTGAGGCAGCCTACCACAAGCAGCCTACCACAAGCAGCCTACCACAAGCATTCTACAAGCAGCCTACCACAAGCAGCCTACCACAAGCATTCTACAAGCAGCCTACCACAAGCATCCTACCACAAGCGGCCTACCACAAGCATCCTACCACAAGCATTCTACAAGCAGCCTACCACAAGCAGCCTACCACAAGCATTCTACAAGCAGCCTACCACAAGCATCCTACCACAAGCGGCCTACCACAAGCATCCTACCACAAGCAGCCTACAAGCAGCCTACCACAAGCATCCTACAAGCAGCCTACCACAAGCAGCCTACCACAAGCATCCTACAAGCAGCCTACCACAAGCATCCTACCACAAGCGGCCTACCACAAGCATCCTACAAGCAGCCTACCACAAGCAGCCTACTACAAGCATCCTATAAGCAGCCTACAAGTATCCTACCAAAAGCAGCCTACGACAAGCAGCCTACTACACGCATCCTACCACAAGCAGCCTACAAGCATCCTACCACAAGCAGCCTACTACAAGCATACTACCACAAGCATCCTACCACAAGCAGCCTACAAGCAGCCTACCACAAGCAGCCTACCACAAGCATCCTACAAGCATCCTACAACAAGCAGCCTACAAGCATCCTACCACAAGCAGCCTACCACAAGCAGCCTACCACAAGCAGCCTACTACAAGCAGCCTACCACAAGCAGCCTACCACAAGCAACCTACCACAAGCAGCCTACTACAAGCAGCCTACCACAAGCAACCTACTATAAGCATCCTACCACAAGCAGCCTACTACAAGCAGCCTACCGCAAGCAGCCTACAAGCATCCTACCACAAGCAGCCTACTACAAGCATCCTACCACAAGCAGCCTACAAGCATCCTACCACAAGCATCCTACCACAAGCAGCCTACCACAAGCATCCTACCACAAGCAGCCAACTACAAGCATCCTACCACAAGCAGCCTACCACAAGCAGCCTACCACAAGCATTCTACAAGCAGCCTACCACAAGCATCCTACCACAAGCGGCCTACCACAAGCAGCCTACCACAAGCATCCTACAAGCAGCCTACCACAAGCAGCCTACTACAAGCATCCTATAAGCAGCCTACAAGTATCCTACCACAAGCAGCCTACCACAAGCAGCCTACTACACGCATCCTACCACAAGCAGCCTACTACAAGCATACTACCACAAGCATCCTACCACAAGCAGCCTACAAGCAGCCTACCACAAGCAGCCTACCACAAGCATTCTACAAGCAGCCTACCACAAGCATCCTACCACAAGCGGCCTACCACAAGCATCCTACCACAAGCAGCATACAAGCAGCCTACCACAAGCATCCTACAAGCAGCCTACCACAAGCAGCCTACCACAAGCATCCTACAAGCAGCCTACCACAAGCATCCTACCACAACCGGCCTACCACAAGCATCCTACAAGCAGCCTACCACAAGCAGCCTACTACAAGCATCCTATAAGCAGCCTACAAGTATCCTACCACAAGCAGCCTACCACAAGCAGACTACTACACGCATCCTACCACAAGCAGCCTACTACAAGCATACTACCACAAGCATCCTACCACAAGCAGCCTACAAGCAGCCTACCACAAGCAGCCTACCACAAGCATCCTACAAGCATCCTACCACAAGCAGCCTACAAGCATCCTACCACAAGCAGCCTACCACAAGCAGCCTACTACAAGCAGCCTACCACAAGCAGCCTTCCACAAGCAACCTACCACAAGCAGCCTACAAGCAGCCTACCACAAGCAACCTACTATAAGCATCCTACCACAAGCAGCCTACCGCAAGCAGCCTACAAGCATCCTACCACAAGCAGCCTACTACAAGCATCCTACCACAAGCAGCCTACAAGCATCCTACCACAAGCAGCCTACCACAAGCATCCTACCACAAGCAGCCAACTACAAGCATCCTACCACAAGCAGCCTACCACAAGCAGCCTACCACAAGCATCCTACAAGCAGCCTACCACAAGCATCCTACCACAAGCGGCCTACCACAAGCATCCTACCACAAGCATCCTACAAGCAGCCTACCACAAGCAGCCTACTACAAGCATCCTATAAGCAGCCTACAAGTATCCTACCACAAGCAGCCTACCACAAGCAGCCTACTACACGCATCCTACCACAAGCAGCCTACTACAAGCATACTACCACAAGCATCCTACCACAAGCGCCTACAAGCAGCCTTACCACAAACAGCCTACCACAAGATCCTACAAGCATCCCTTTCCCCAAGCAGCCAAAAAGCATCCCTACCCCCCAAGCAGCCTACCACAAGCAGCCTACCACAGCAGCCTACCAAAGCAGCCTACCACAAGCCAACCTACCACAACAGCCTACAAGCACCTTCCACAAGCAACCTATAAGCATCCCACCACAAGCGCCTACTACAAACAGCCTACCGCAAGCAGCCTACAAGCATCCTACCACAAGCAGCCTACTACAAGCATCCTAAACCCCAAGCAGCCTACAAACATCCTTTCCACAAGCATCCTAACCACAAGCAGCCTACCACCAAAGCATCCTACCACAAGCAGCCTACTACAAGCATCCTACCACAAGCAGCCTACCACAAGCATCCTACCACAAACAGCCTACTACAAGCATCCTACCACAAGCAGCCTACTACAAGCATCCTACCACAAGCAGCCTACAAGCATCCTACCACAAGCAGCCTACCACAAGCAGCCTACTACAAGCATCCTACCACAAGCAGCCTACCACAAGCAGCCTACAAGCATCCTACCACAAGCAGCCTACTACAAGCATCCTACCACAAGCAACATACAAGCAGCCTACAAGCAGCCTACCACAAGCAGCCTACCACAAGCAGCCTACCACAAGCAGCCTACTACAAGCATCCTACCACAAGCAGCCTACCACAAACAGCCTACCACAAGCAGCCTATCACAAACAGCCTACTACAAGCAGCCTACCACAAGCAGCCTACCACAAGCAACCTACCACAAACAGCCTACCACAAGCAAACTACCACAAGCTGCCTACTACAAGTAGCCTACTACAAACAGCCTACCACAAGCAGCCTATCACAAACAACCTACTACAAACAGCTTACCACAAGCAGCCTACCACAAGCAACCTACCACAAACAGCCTACCACAAGCAGCCTACCACAAGCAGCCTATCACAAACAGCCTACTACAGCCTACCACAAGCATCCTACAAGCAGCCTACTAAAAGCATCCTACAAGCAGGCTACTACAAGCATCCTACGACAAGCATCCTACAAGCAGCCTACAAGCATCCTACCACAAGCATCCTACAAGCAGCCTACAAGCACACTACTACAAGCAGCCTACCACAAGCAGCCTACCATAAGCAGCCTACAAGCATCCTACCACAAGCAGCCTACCACAAGCATCCTACAAGCAGCCTACTACAAGCGTCCTACCACAAGCATCCTACCACAAGCAGCCTACAAGCATCCTATAAGCAGCCTACAAGCATCCTACCACAAGCAGCCTACTACAACCATCCTACCATAAGCAGCCTACTACAAGCATCCTACTACAAGCAGCCTACCACAAGCAGCCAAATACAAGCATACTACCACAAGCATCCTAACCACAATCAAACCCACAAGCAGCCTACAAACACCCCACCACAAGCAGCCTACCACAAGCAGCCTACCACAAGCATCCTACAAGCAGCCTACTACAAGCATCCTACAAGCAGCCTACTACAAGCATCCTACCACAAGCATCCTACAAGCAGCCTACAAGCATCTTACCACAAGCATCCTACAAGCAGCCTACAAGCACCCTACCACAAGCAGCCTACTACAAGCAGCCTACCACAAGCAGCCTGCCATAAGCAGCCTACAAGCATCCTACAACAAGCAGCCTACCACAAGCATCCTACAAGCAGCCTACTACAAGCATCCTACCACAAGCATCCTACCACAAGCGACTACAAGCTCCTATAAGCAGCCTTCAAGCATCCTACCACAAGCAGCCTACTACAAGCATCCTACCACAAGCAGTCTACTACAAGCATCCTACTACAAGCAGCCTACCACAAGCAGCCTAATACAAGCATACTACCACAAGCATCCTACCACAATCATCCTACAAGCAGCCTACAAGCACCCTACTACAAGCAGCCTACCACAAGCAGCCTACCACAAGCAGCCTACAAGCATCCTACCACAAGCATCCTACAAGCAGCCTACAAGCATCCTACAAGCATCCTACAAGCAGCCTACAAGCATACTACTAAAAGCATCCTACAAGCAGCCTACAAGCATCCTACCACAAGCATCCTTCAAGCAGCCTACCACAAGCATCCTTCAAGCAGCCTACTACAAGCATCCTATCACAAGCAGCCTACAACCACCCTACCACAAGCAGCCTACAATCAGCCTACCACAAGCAGCCTACCACAAGCAGCCTACCACAGCCTACAAGCATCCTACTACAAGCAGCCTACCACAAGCATCCTACAAGCAGCCTACAAGCATCCTACCACAAGCATTCTACCACAAGCAGCCTACCACAAGCAGCCTACTACAAGCATCCTATAAGCAGCCAACAAGCATCCTACCACAAGCAGCCTACCACAAGCAGCCTACAAGCATCCAACCACAAGCAGCCTACTACAAGCATCCTACCACAAGCAGCCTACTACAAGCATACTACCACAAGCAACCTACCAGAAGCAGCCTACAAGCAGCCTACCACAAGCAGCCTACCACAAGCATCCTACAAGCATCCTTCCACAAGCAGCCTACTACAAGCAGCCTACCACAAGTATCCTACCACAAGCAGCCTACAAGCATCCTGCCACAAGCAGCCTACCACAAGCAGCCTACTACAAGCAGCGTACTACAAGCAGCCTACCTCAAGCAGCCTACCACAAGCAACCTACCACAAGCAGCCTACTACAAGCAGCCTACAAGCAGCCTACCACAAGCAACCTACTATAAGCATCCTACCACAAGCAGCCTACCACAAGCATCCTACCACAAACAGCCTACTACAAGCATCCTACCACAGACTACAAGCATCCTGCCACAAGCATCCTACCACAAGCAGCCTACCACAAGCAGCCTACAAGCATCCTATCACAAGCTGCCTACTACAAGCATCCTACCACAAGCAACATACTACAAGCAGCCTACCACGAGTAGCCTACCACAAGCAGCCTACCACAAGCAGCCTACCACAAGCAACCTACCACAAGCAGCCTATCACAAGCAGCCTACCACAAGCAGCCTACAAGCATCCTATCACAAGCTGCCTACTACAAGCATCCTACCACAAGCAACATACTACAAGCAGCCTACCACGAGCAGCCTACAACAAGCAGCCTACCACAAGCAGCCTACCACAAGCAGCCTATCACAAGCATCCTACCACAAGCAGCCTACCACAAACAGCCTACCACAAGCAGCCTATCACAAACAGCCTACTACAAGCAGCCTACCACAAGCAGCCTACCACAAGCAGCCTACCACAAGCAAACTACCACAAGCTGCCTACTACAAGTAACCTACTACAAACAGCCTACCACAAGCAGCCTATCACAAACAGCCTACTACAAACAGCTTACCACAAGCAGCCTACGACAAGCAGCCTACCACAAGCAACCTACCACAAGCAGCCTACCACAAGCAGCCTACTACAAACAGCCTACCACAAGCAGCCTACCATGAACAGCCTACCGCAAACAGCCTACCACAAGCAACCTACCACAAGCAGCCTACTACAAGCAGCCTATCACAAACAGCCTACTACAAACAGCCTACCAAAAGCAGCCTACCATAAAAAACCTACCACAAACAGCCTACCACAAGCAACCTACCACAAACAACCTACCATGAACAGCCTACCATACACAGCCTACCATAAACAGCCTGCCATAAACAGCCTACCACAAGCAACCTACCACATGCAACCTACCACAAGCAGCCTACCACAAACAGCCTACCACAAGCAGCCTACCACAAACAGCCTACCACAAACAGCATACCACAAACAGCCTACCACAAGCAACCTACCACAAACAGCCTACCACAAGCAGCCTACCACAAGCAGCCTACCACAGCCTACCACAAACAGCCTACCACAAACAGCCTACCATAAACAGCCTACCACAAACAGCCTACCACAAACAGCCTGTTGCAACCCCTGAATGGGTTGCAATATATATAATGTATATTATGATTATGAATATAATGTATATATATAATTTTTACCTTTTCATATAATTTTATATTGCTTATATTTGCGATAATAGCTAAATCGTAAATGTATTGCTATATATTATTATTTGACTGTTATTTTGTGAGGTAGGATGTAACATATGTGCTCAGTTCAAGTCTTGATTGTCTAACTACTGTAATTATCGCTTGTGGCTCGTTAGACAGCCGGCTTCTCGTTGTTGCTGGGCAGCAACCCACGGAGCTATCACGTGATCGAGGGGGGGGGTGACCTCACCTCTCCTGAAGTATTCAGTCTGGTCTAGACTCTCTTGGTGGTTGGACAGATTGTCTGTCTCATTATTCTTGTTAGTTCTGTAGAACTCTGTTCACAGAATATTGTATAGACTTAGTGATTTTCGATGTTGTACTGAGGTTGTGTGTCGCATAGACACTCTAAACATCTCAGGTCCTGAGCTGTTCCTTCTCACCTAACTTGTACTGGTATCTGTGTATTATCACAGTCGGGGATTTTCTTATGATGAACTTAGATTCAGTAGTATGGGAGTTTTGTGACTTTTGTGGAGGATCTGCAGATGGTCCCTACTTAGTGTCGTTATATTATCTCCTTGTTCCTGATTCTGTGTCACAGTTGCTTGTTATATTGCTATTGGGCTTAACATTCTTTTTGTTGTTCAAGCAGACTGTTCTGATTGCCAGTTGGTCAAGAAGTTAGTTTATGTGAGGACTTTGTCAGTCACTTGTTTAAGTCTAGTTGAGTCGTGAGACATAACGAATGTTACAAAAAACGCGATTCTAAAAGCTTAGAGATCTCCAGTGAATACTCGAAAGGACTGCCCTTCTAGCATCCAGCCTGTTACTGGGTTTTCGTAACAAGTAGTCAGTATCCTTGTCCAATTATCCATTAGAATTCATTAAGATTCAATAGTGCTTCAGGATTACAACTGGTAGGCTACTAACTAGAGAAATTAAAATTTAATAAATTTATTAAGTCTAGAGGTATATTATCAAATTAAATTAATCACAGCAATCAAAATAAAATCAATCTCTCGAGTTCAATATTATTGTGCTGAAAGCACATATCACATTTATAATTCTTTAAGTACCTTCTGGTACATTAACATTTAATAAGATATTACAAATATGTACAAATAAGTTTGTGTATGTGTGTAAGTGCTCTAAGTAGTTCACTATGTCTCACGACTCGACTAGTCTTAAACAAGTGACTGACAAAGTCAGTCACTCCGACTGGCAACCAGAACAGTCTGCTTGAACAATGAAAAGAATGCTAAGCCCAATAGCCATATAACAAGCGACTGCGACACAATCAGGATCAAGGAGATAATATAACGACACTAAGTAGGGACCATCAGCAGATCCTCCACAAAAGTTACAAAACTCCCATACTACTGAATCTAAGTTCAGCATAGGAAAAACCCTGACTGTGACAATACACAGAAACCAGTACAAAATTAGGTCAGAAGCTATAGCTCAGGACCTGAGATGTTCAGAGTGTCTAAGCGACACACAACCTCAGTACAACGTCGAAAATCACTAAGTCTATACAATGTTCTGTGAACAGAGTTCTACAGAACTAACAAGAATAATGAGACAGACAATCTATCCAACCACCAAGCGAGTCTCGAGTAGACTGAATACTTTACGAGAGGTGAGGACACCCCCCCTCGATCACGTGAT
Source organism: Cherax quadricarinatus (assembly GCF_026875155.1). Lineage (NCBI taxonomy): Eukaryota > Metazoa > Arthropoda > Malacostraca > Decapoda > Parastacidae > Cherax > Cherax quadricarinatus. The sequence goes on along the minus strand of NC_069453.1, from coordinate 3,478,376 downwards.
AGCCCCGTGGACAGCACAGCTCAGAAGCCGGCAGTATAACGAGCGACAAGCGATAATTACAGTAGTTTGACAATCAAGACTTGAACTGAGCACATATTATGTACATCCTAACAACATAAGTCAAATAAGAATATAAAGCAATATATTTACGATTTAGCTATTATCGCAAATATAAGCAATAAAAAATTTATATGAAAAGATAATATACTTTTATATATATGCAAAATAATCATTGTAACCCATTCAGGGGTTGCAACACCCCCCCCCCAACACGACAGACGGTCGCAATAGGAGTTGCATTAATGTCTTTCACCTTATTACTGATTACTCATATCAATACAATTTAATATAAATATTAATCAAAGTCTCTTTTGTGCCAAGCACTCTACAATTTCACAGCGTCCGTCACTAGGATATGCCCCTAGTACTACGGCAGTACACAGTATCGTATCTCTGCATACTCATGGTTATATACATCAGTATAGAGACAGGATAGCGTAGACGAGCGGGCACTGGGGGCTCGATCATAGTAGAGGAGACTGCATTCCACCTTAAAGTAGTGGTTTTGGAATGCGAGGCAGTATGAACATCTGGGTATGAAACAGCTGAAGGTGTGTAGTGAAGGGGGGGGGGTCTGCGACAGGATAGTGTTGCGTCACGCAGTACATCACCCGCACCACACTACCCACTCAACACTCAGCTTGTCTCCTCACACAACAATACTGTGAATACATAAATATAATAATTAGACATGAGTATATATAGTTAACATGGGCTGGAGGGATTAAGTTACTTTACTGAATTTGACATAGCAAGTAACAAAAGGTATTTGGGCATTAAAATTACGTAAATTTTAAATGGGGAAGTGCCCAAATACTCGTCAAAATGTTCAAATGACACCACAAGAGCTAGAGCATAATTTTTCTGGTGTCGTTTGAGCTTAGATGAATAGTAACATATAGGAGGGGAGAATATCAGTGGATGTTGACAGAGGGAGCAACACAACACCCCCCTGCATAACAACTCGCATCTATATGTAAAAAGAAGGGAAGATTGAAATTAGGACTTTTCAACACAGGAGCAGAGGATAGTAAGCGCTTCAACCTTTTGAACGAGTCTGAACAATCTCTAGTCCAGGTGAACTGAACTTTGCTACTAACTCATAAGTGAGAGGTGTAGTGGAGTGTGCGTTGCTGGCTTGCCTGTCACTTGACACACTGGCAACGTCGCACATGATCAACTACTGTTTCCTTCATCTTTGGCCAAGAAAAAGGGTTTTGCCAGTTTACCGAGTGTCTTCTTGACCCCCCAAATGTCTCCTATGGGACTATTGTGAGCAAAATCAATGGCTTTTTTCAGAAATGTAAATGGTAACACTACGAGATGCTTGACTGTGGTGAAAACACTATCAGCTGACAACTTACATGTATTTTTCTCCATCAGTAAAACCGTTACTATAATATAACAATTATCGAGATCCTTTGCTTCACTCTCAGTAACTGCTATATCTCTCATCTTTCCAGTGACTGATCAACAAACTGATCCTTGATTAAATCATCATGAGTAAGAAATTTAACGTCAGTTGTGTCTTGACTAGGTTTGATGACCGGGGGAGTCAGTGTTAATGATCCTGGGCGCAGAGCGTCACTAAAAAAACATATTCAAGCCCAAATCATTCTCATCCACAAACTCAACAGGAGACAAGGATGGTTGTTGAATCTTTGACATAGCTCAGTAATTGCGCTGAGAGGAAATAAAATGGGTTTTCTCTCTACAAGTTCAATGGCATAATTATCAGTTTTTATTATCAATCACAAGTGGTTCTTTACATGTACCAGCATGAAGGATATCGTCCCTATAAACAAGTCCACTGACCTGATGGGAAATACACCACTGGATATACCCCACGAAATATAACCAGTATAATAGCTTGTTTCAATACAAACTTTGTGAAGGGGTACTTTTATAACAGCCCTCCATAGGCTTCTAACAATACATCTACTTGCAATAGGTATCATCAGTTATGGGCAGTACATCTTCTCTTAATAACGTGAGATAACTGCCAGTGTCTCTGAAAGTAAACTATTTCAGTTAGATGTGATTCGTCAAATCCTACTTTACCTCTCGAAAAGAAAGGACCCATTGCTAAAACGAATCTTTTCGTCAGATACACTTTCTGACGCTAGTCATCTATCCTGAGCAACATTATCTAAAACAGTAGGATCAGAGGTATTACTAGGATTTTGGTGCCCTTTGTTGCTCGGAAGAGGATACGACTTGTGTTGCGGGCGCCAGCCGCACGACTGTCTCTCGCATCTCTTTCTAACTTATAGCAATTACTCTCTAGCATGTCCTTTTCTGTTACAATAGGTACATTTAACTTTTTTTCTTTCTCGATATCAGATTTCTGTCTAACCACAGAGACAGTTTTTCAGGATTGTGAGTTTTTCCTGGTAAAGGTACGATAAGTTTACATAGCAGGTACATCAGGCCGGCAATGAGCAGCTGATTTAGGTTGCCAACTTCTAGGACAATTTTTAGTTACTTGTTTCTTTGTGTTTTAGTACGTACAAGTTTGTGAGAAATCTCGTATTGTCTGCTAATGCTGCAGTTTCCAGAATATCCGAGGTAGTATGATCGATCAGATATTTTGTATATCAGCAGACATACAGTTGTTAAACTCTTCGTGTAGTAACAACTGAACAAGGCTGTCGTAGTTGTTACATTTAGCAGCTCTACACAGTCTCTCAAATGCAACTTTTTTCTCACAGCAAACTATACACAATTGATCTTGCCCGTCGTTGTAACGTACGAAATGCGCTTGATAACTTACAGGTAAAAAAGTTATATGTCTCTAGAATTGTTTGTTTGACAGCATCATAACTAATGTACTTGGCAAAAGGTAAAGCTGCAGTACATGTTTGAGCTCTTCCCGTCAAAGCAGTATGCAACAATGTTGCCCAGTGCTTACGTGGCCAGTTCATAGCACGTGCCTGGTTCTCAAACACATCAAAAATGTGTCTAAGTCACTTTCAAAAAACTTAGGAACCATGGATGCAGCTTTCTGCACATAAAATGTGTCCTGTGATCTATCAGTCTGTTGTCTTCCCAGACGAACATATTCTCTTTGGAAATATTCGTTCAATTTCATCTGTGCCTCTATTTGTGCAGTCTGCAACATAATGAGGCGTTCAAACCTCTCAAACTGTTCCTGAGAGATAGGACCAGTAGGTAATGGAGGAGTAGGGAAATTAACATGTCTTTCTGGACTGTCCTTAGGTCGGACACCTCGTCCAGCCGTCTCTAGAGTGTCTAGATCTGGTCTAGGATAAATAGATACAGGTGTAGCATACACAGTACTAGCGTGAGGCTTAGTCATACCAGCTATACTCTGTACTATAGTGTCAGTGAGGCGGGAAGGTGTGAGCGGAGGTTCATTAGGCTCAGACACTTCTGCCTTAGTTGCTCTTTCGTCTTCAAATAGAGTCATACTTCCTAATTGTGACACTAGGCTTTCTGAATCTGAATCATAATCAGACATTTTCTGTATGAGCAGGAAACAATATATCTTTAATTAATGCTCTGACAGTTTCTGCGGTGTAATTCCTGTTATATGTCACACCGAGATATTTGGCTACATGCCAACAAGTCTGGAGTTTTAATGTACTTAACTCAGACAAAGTCAGAGTATCAATTAACTGTTTCACTTTGGCATACATCACGAAAATAATTGTACTACGAGAGAGTGAATATGGGAAACAAATAATCCTGATAGGAATTTTAGTGTTGGTTGTCTTAGAGCTAGAACTCATAAACAGTATTTCCATCTCATTGGATCAAGAGACTCAGTCAAGTACATACATCCACCTGGTATGTTGTACAAGACTAAACTCAAAGTCTTCAGATTAGGAAAGTACTCAAAGTGTTTGATCATAAGTTACAAAGTATTTTCAAACTGGACAATTTCTCCAACACCTTGGATCAAGAGCATCCCGGAAACAGGCCCTAAATTTGTTAAAAAAAAACGCGATTCTAAAAGCTTAGAGATCTCCAGTGAATACTAGAAAGGATGCCCTTCTAGCATCCAGCCTTTTACTGGGTTTTTCGTAACAAGTAGTCAGTATCCTTGTCCATTATCCATTAGAAATTCATTAAGATTCAGTAGTACTTCAGGATTTACAACTGGTGGGCTTCTAACTAGAGAAATTAAAATTTACTAAAATTTTTTAAGTCTAGGGGTTATATTATAAAATTTTAAATTAATCACAGCAATCAAAATAAAATCAATCTCTCGAGATCAATATTATTGTGCTGAAAGCACATATCACATTTATAATTTTTAAAGGGTCCCGTCTGGTACATTAACATTTAATAAGATATTACAAATATGTACAAATAATTTGTGTATGCGGGGTAAGTGCTCTAAGTAGTTCACTAGTCTCACGACTCGACTAGACTTAAAACAAGTGACTGACAAAGTCCTCAAATAAAATAACTTCTTGACCGACGGGCAACCAAACAGTCTGCTTGAACAATGAAAAGAATGCTAAGACCCAATAGCCATATAAAAAGCGCCCCTGCGACACAATCAGGATCAAGGAGTTTATATAACGACACTAAGTAGGGCCATCAGCAGATCCTCCACAAAAGTTACAAAACTCCCATACTACTGAATCTAAGTTCAGCATAGGAAAAACCCTGACTGTGACAATACACAGAAACCAGTACAAAATTAGGTCAGAAGCTATAGCTCAGGACCTGAGATGTTCAGAGTCTCTAAGCGACACACAACATCAGTACAACGTCGAAAATCACTCAGTCTATACAATGTTCTGTGAACAGAGTTCTAGAGAACTAACAAGAATAATGAGACAGACAATCTGTCCAACCACCAAGCAAAGTCTCGAGCAGATTTGAATACTTCACGAGAGGTGAGGACAACCCCCCCTCGATCACGTGATAGCCCCGTGGACAGCACAGCTCAGAAGCCGGCAGTATAACGAGCGACAACCGATAATTACAGTAGTTTGACAATCAAGACTTGAACTGAGCACATATTATGTACATCCTAACAACATAAGTCAAATAAGAATATAAAGCAATATATTTACGATTTAGCTATTATCGCAAATATAAGCAATATAAAATTATATGAAAAGATAATATACATTATATATATATACATAATCATTGTAACCCATTCAGGAGTTGCAACAACGAACTACTTAGAGCACTTACACACATACACATAAACTTGTACATATTTGTAATATCTTATTAAATGTTAATGTACCAGACGGTACTTAAGAATTATAAATGTGATATGTGATTTCAGCACAATAATATTGTACTTGAGAGAAGTGATATTATTTTGATTACTGTGATTAATTTAATTTAATTTAATTTGATATGCCTCTAGACTTAATAAATTAAATTTTAATTTCTCTAGTTAGTAGCCTACCAGTTGTAATCCTGAAGCACTATTGAATCATACTGAATTCTAATGGATAATTGGACAAGGATACTGACTACTTGTTACGAAAACCCAGTAACAGGCTGGATGCTAGAAGGGCAGTTCTTTCTAGTATTCACTGGAGATCTCTAAGCTTTTAGAATCGCGTTTTTTGTAGCAAGTGGGGGCCTGTCCGGGATGCTCTTGATCCAAGGTGTTGGAGAAACTGTCCGGAATGCTCTTGATCCAAGGTGTTGGAGAAATTGTCCAGTTTGACATACTAGTAACTCTATGATCAAACACTTTGAGTACTTTCCTAATCTGAAGACTTTGAGTTTAGTCTTGTACAACATACCAGGTGGATGTATGTACCTGAGTCTCTTGATCCAAGGAGATGGAAATACTGTTGATGAGCTCTAGCTCTAAGACAACCAACACTAAAATTCCTATTAGGATTATAGTTTCCAATAACCCACTCTCTCGTATACATTTATTTTTCGTGATTGTATCCCAAAAAGTGAAACAGTTAATTGTTTACTCTTGACTTTGTCTGAGTTAAGTACATTAAAACTTCAGACGTGTTGGCGAGTAGCCAAATATCTCGGTGTGACGTATAACAGGAATTACACCGCAGAAACTGTCAGAGCATTAATTAAAGATACATTGTTTACTGCTCATACAGAGATGTCTGATTATGATTCAGATTCAGAAAGCCTAGTGTCACATTTAGGAAGTATGACTCTATTTGATTACTTAGAAGAAAGAGCAACTACGGCCGAAGTGTCTGAGCCTAGTGAACCTCCGCTCACAACTTCCCGCCTGACACAATAGTGTAGCTGGTAGAATGATGCAGCCACATACTAGTACAGTGTATGCTAGATCTGTATATACTTATCCTAGACCAGATCTAGACTCTCTAGAGACGGCTGGACGAGGTGTCCGACCTAAGGAACGTCCAGACCATGTTAATTTCCTTACTCCTCCATTACCCACTGGTCCTATCTCTCAGGAACAGTTTGAGAGGTTAGAACGCCTCATTATGTTGCAGACTGCACAAATAGAGGCACAGAGGAAATTGAACGAAGAAGATTTCCAGAGAGAAAATGTGCGTCTGGGAAGACAACAGACTGATTGATCACAGGACACAGTTAATGTGCAGAAAGCTGCATCCATGGTTCTTAAGTTTTTTGAAAGTGACTTAGACACCTATTTTGATGTGCTTGAGAGCCAGGCTCGTGCTATGAACTGGCCACGTAAGCACTGGGCTACCTTGTTGCATACAGCTCTGATAGGAAGAGCTCGAACTTGTACTGCTGCTTTACCATTTGCCAAGTACATTAGTTATGACGTTGTCAAGCAAACTATTCTAGAGACATGTAACATGTTACCCGTAAGTTATCAACGCGCATTTCGTACGTTACAACGACGACAAGATCAAACTTGTGTAGAGTTTGCTCCTGAGAAAAAAGTTGCATTTGAGAGGTGGTGTAGGTCTGCCAAGTGTAACAACTACGACAGTCTAGTTCAGTTGTTACTACATGAAGAATTTAACAACTGTATGTCTGCTGACATACAAGAATATCTGATCGATCATACTACCTCGGATATTCTGGAAACTGCAGCAATAGCAGACAATTACGAGATTTCTCACAAACTTGTACTAAAAACACAGAGAAACAAGGTAACTAAAAATTGTCCTAGAAGTTGGCAACCTAAATCAGCTGCTCATTGCCGGCCTGATGTACCTGCTACTGTAACTTCTCGTACCTTTACCAGGAAAACTCACAATCCTGAATCTGTCTCTGTGGCTAGACACAAATCTGATATCGAGAAGAAAGTTAAATGTACATATTGTAACAGAAAAGGACATGCTAGAGAGTATTGCTATAAGTTAGAAAGAGATGCTAGAGACAAACAGCCTACCAAAAGCAACTTACGAACCTTATTTGGAATACGTTTGGCACGTCAATCATCTGGTGAATTATTCATCTAGTGGGTCGTTCATCTGATGAGACATTCATGTGGACATTCATAATGTTTGGAGCTCTTCATCTAGCAAGTCATTCATCTGGTGAGTCATTCATTTGGTGAGTCTTCTTTTGATTCATTTATTTGGCGAGTCATTCATCTACTTCATTCACCTTTGAATTCATTAGTCTGGTGAATCATTTTTCTGTCGAGTCGTTCATCTGTCGAGTCATTCACCTGGTGAGTCATTCATCTGGTGAGTCATTCATCTGGTGAGTCATTCACCTGGTGAGTCATGCACCTGGTGAGTCATTCATCTGGTGAGCCATTCACCTGGTGATTCATTCACCTGGTGAGTCATTCATCTTGGGGAGTCATTCACCTGGTGAGTCATTCACTGGTGAGTCATTCATCTGGTGAGTCATCATCTGGTGAAATCATTCATCTGGGGAGTCATTCACCTGGTGAGTCATTCATTGGTTAGTCATTTTACCTGGGGAGTCATTCATCTTGGGGAGTCATTCATCTGGTGAGTCATTCATCTGGTGAGTCATTCACCTGGTGAGTCATACATCTGGTGAGTCATTCATCTGGTGAGTCATTCATCTGGTGAGTCATTCACCTGGTGAGTCATACATCTGGTGAGTCATTCATCTGGTGAGTCATTCATCTGGTGAGTCATTCATCTGGTGAGTCATTTATCTGGTGAGTCATTTATCTGGTGAGTCATTCATCTGGTGAGTTATTCATCTGGTGAGTCATTCATCTGGTGAGTCATACATCTGGTGAGTCATTCACCTGGTGAGTCATTCACCTGGTGAGTCATTCACCTGGTGAGTCATTCACCTGGTGAGTCATACATCTGGTGAGTCATTCACCTGGTGAGTCATACATCTGGTGAGTCATTCATCTGGTGAGTCATTCACCTGGTGAGTCATTCACCTGGTGAGTCATACATCTGGTGAGTCATTCATCTGGTGAGTCATTCACCTGGTGAGTCATTCATCTGGTGAGTCATTCATCTGGTGAGTCATTCACCTGGTGAGTCATTCACCTGGTGAGTCATTCACCTGGTGAGTCATTCACCTGGTGAGTCATTCACCTGGTGAGTCATTCACCTGGTGAGTCATTCACCTGGTGAGTCATATATCTGGTGAGTCACTCTTACAATAAGGTAAGAGGAACATTTAATACACAGTGGTAGAACATTACATAATAATTTAATCCTTTATTAAACACCCTCATTAATAAGCTTATTTAGGGTAATTAAGCTTAAATACCAAGGCTCTGGCGTTACATTATTTAGGGTAATTAAGCTTAAATACCAAGGCTCTGGCGTTACATATTTAGATAATTAAGCTTAAATATCAAGGCTCTGGCGTTACATTATTTAGGGTAATTAAGCTTAAATATCAAGGCTCTGGCGTTACATTATTTAGGATAATTAAGCTTAAATATCAAGGCTCTGGCGTTACATTATTTAGGGTAATTAAGCTTAAATATCAAGGCTCTGGCGTTACATTATTTAGGATAATTAAGCTTAAATATCAAGGCTCTGGCGTTACATTATTTAGGATAATTAAGCTTAAATATCAAGGCTCTGGCGTTACTTATTTAGGGTAATTAGCTTAAATATCAAGGCTCTGGCGTTAAAATTATTTAGGATAATTAAGCTTAAATATCAAGGCTCTGGCGTTACATTATTTAGGATAATTAAGCTTAAATATCAAGGCTCTGGCGTTACATTATTTAGGGTAATTAAGCTTAAATATCAAGGCTCTGGCGTTACATTATTTAGGATAATTAAGCTTAAATATCAAGGCTCTGGCGTTACATTATTTAATCGAAAATACTTAACTCAATATTCTAAATATCTGATAAACATGGAAATTAATTATGGTCATTTTGTCAACATTTTTCTTATCTTCAAAATACATCGTTAACATTAAAATTATTAAAAATTTTATTATTATTATAGCCACTGTTATTATTTGTAATATTTTATACCTGATATTTTAAAATTATATTTATGTGCTGACTCTGAAGGTGACGTGTTTGATGATGATGATGATGATGATGATGATGATGATGATGATGTTGATGTTGATGATGTTGATGATGTTGATGATGATGATGATGATGATGTTGATGTTGGTGATGATGTTGATGATGATGATGATGATGATGATGATGTTGATGATGATGATGTTGATGTTGGTGATGATGTTGATGATGATGATGATGATGAGTGATGATGTTGATGTTGGTGATGATGTTGATGATGATGTGATGATGATGATGATGATGATTGATGATGGGTGTTATGTTTGGTGATGATGATGTTGATGTTATGATGATGAGATGATGATGTTGATGATGAGATGATGATGATGATGATGATGATGATGATGATGTTGATGATGATGATGATGATGATGATGATGTGATGATGATGATGTTTGGGGATGATGATGATGATGATGATGATGATGTTGATGATGGTTGATGATGATGATGTTGATGATGATGATGTTGATGATGATGTTGATGTTGATGATGATGATGATGATGATGATGATGATGATGATGTTGATGTTGATGATGATGATGATGATGATGATGATGATGATGATGATGTTGATGTTGATGATGATGATGTTTTTGATTTTTGGTGATGATCTTGATGATGATGATGTTGATGATGTTTGATTGTTGATGGATGAGATGATGGGTGATGATGATGTTGATGTTGATGTTGGTGATGATGATGATGTTGATGAGATGATGATGATGATGATGATGGAATTGATGATGATATTGATGTTGATGATATTGATGTGGATGATGATGGTGATGATATGATGTTGATGATGATATTTATGTTATGATGTTTGATGTTGATGATTGATGATGATGATGAAAGTTGATGATGTTAAAGAGATGATGATGATGAAGATAAAATTTGAGTTGATGTTGATGATGATGATGATGATGATTGGAGTTTATTTATGATGAGTTAGTTGATGATGATGAGATGAGAGATGATGAGATGATTTGATTGATGTTATGTTGATGATTATGATTGTTGATAAATGATTATGATGATGTTGTTTAGATGATATATTTGATGTGATGATTATGATGCTATATGATTAAAATGATATGATGTTGATGTTGATGATTATGATGTGAAGGTGATAAGATAATGATGATGATGATTGATGATATGATTGAGATTTATGATATGATGATGATGGATGATGATGAAGATAATGATGATGTTGAGTTGGATGATGGATGATGATATGTGTTTATGATTTGATGATGATTTATATGATGATGTTGATGATGATGAAAGATGATATGTTTATGATGTTGATACGATGATGATGATGATGAAATGATGATACGATGTTTATTGATGATGTTATGACGATGATTTGTTTATGATGATGATGATGATGATGTTGTTGAGATGTTGATGAATGATGATGATGATATGAGATGAAAGATGATGATCCTGATGATGACGATTGATCGACGATGATGACCCACGATGTTTATACGATGATGATTGATGAGAAACGTTTATGATGAATGTCTGTGAGCATTCATCACATGTGTTTCATTTTATCATCATTCAATGTACACATACTTTGATTAGCCCGATAGATTATTCGTTTTCCCTGAGACCGCTCATGCGCGTGGGATACGTGCCTCTATAGTGATGTGATGACTTACTTGTGCAATGGGCCATGAAAGTTGCAACATGAAACACCAACAATGGGGTCCCTGAATGTTCAACATAAACTTACCAGCAAGTGGGCCCCTTAAGTTTGCAACAGAGACACTCATCAAGTGGGGGATAAAGTTGCAACATGAGACATTACTCATGCAAGTGGGTCCATAATGTTCAACATGAGACACTTACTCATGCAAGTGGGGCCCATGAATGTTGCAACATGAGACACTCATGCAAGTGGGGTCCATGAATGTTGCAATATGAGACATGCAAGTGGGGTCCATGAATGTTGCAACATGAGACATGCAAGTGGGGTCCATGAATGTTGCAATAGAACATGCAAGTGGGGTCCATGAATGTTTCAACATGGAACATGCAATGGGTCCATGAAGTTCAACAGAACTGAATGGGGCCATGAATGTTGCACATGAGACACTCATGCAAGTGGGGTCCATGAATGTTGCAACATGGGGACATTACTCATTGCAAGTGGGGTCCATGAATGTTTCAACATGACACTTACTCATGCAAGGGGGTCCATGAATGTTGCAACATGAGAACTCATGCAAGTGGGGTCCCTGAATGTTGCAACATGAGACAAATGCAAGTGGGTCCATGAATGTTGCAACATGAGACACCCTGCAAGTGGGGTCCATGAATGTTGCAACATGAGACACCATGCAAGTGGGGTCCAAGAATGTTGCAACTGACACTCATGTAAGTGGGGTCCATGAAATGTGCAACATGAACACTTACTCATGCAAAATGGGGCCCATGAATGTTGCAACATGAGACACTCATGCAAGTGGGGTCCATGAATGTTGCAACATGACAAACCCATGCAAGTGGGGTCCAAGAATGTTGCAACATGAACTACTCATGTAAGTGGGGTCCAAAGAATGTTGCAACATGAGACACTCATGCAAGTGGGGTCCATGAATTTTTGCAACATGAGACACCCATGCAAGTGGGGTCCATGAATGTTGCAACATGAGACACTCATGCAAGTGGGGTCCATGAATGTTGCAACATGAGACACTCATGCAAGTGGGGTCCATGAATGTTGCAACATGACACTTACTCATGCAAGTGGGGTCCATGAATGTTGCAACATGACACTTACTCATGTAAGTGGGGTCCATGAATGTTGCAACGTGAGACACTTTCTCATGCAAGTGGGGTTTCCCTGAATATTGCAACATGGACACTCATGCAAGTGGGGTCCATGAATGTTGCAACATGTAGACACTCATGCAAGTGGGGTCCATGAATGTTTGCAACATGAAAACTTACCATGCAATGGGGTCCATGAATGTTGCAACATGAACACTTTCTCATGCAAGTGGGGCCCCTTTAATGTTGCAACTGATGAATGTTGATGTTGATGAATGGATGATTATGATGAGATGATGTTGATGTTGATATTATGAGTGATGATGAATATGAAGAAATGATGTTAATGATGATGATGATGATGATATGATGTTGAGATGTTGATGATGATAATGATGATGATGTTAAAGTTGATGATGAAAATTGATAATATGATGTTGATTGTTGTTGAAAGAAGAATTGATGATGAATGGTGAGATGATGTTGAATGATGATGTGATGATGTTGATGATGATGAAGATGATATGATGTTGATGATGTTGATGACGATGATGATGATGATGACGATGATGATGATGACGATGATGATGATGTTGATGATGTTGATGACGATGATGTTGATGACGATGATGTTGATGACGATGATGTTGATGATGTTGATGATGTTGATGACGATGATGATGATGATGATGATGCCGATGATGATGACGATGATGACGACGATGATGACGACGATGATGATAACGATGATGATGATGATGATGATGATGCCGTTGATGATGAATGGTCTGGTGAGCGATATCATCAATCATGTCGTTTCTCATTGTATCATCATCAATGTACACATTAGCTTAGTATTTAGCTCTTCAGTATAGGTATTTATTCGTCCCTGAGGGCTGCTCATGCGGGTGGGATACGTGCGCTCTATCAGTGAGTGAAATGCTGACTTACTTGTGCAAGTGGGGCCCATGAATGTTGCAACATGAGACACTCATGCAAGTGGGGTCCATGAATGTTGCAACATGAGACACTTACTCATGCAAGTGGGGCCCATGAATGTTGCAACATGAGACACACATGCAAATGGGGTCCATGAATTGCAAAATGAGACACTTACTATGCAATGGGGTTTCCCTGAATGTTGCAACATGAGACACTTTCCATGCAATGGGGCCATGAATGTTGCAACATGAGACACTCATGCAATGTGGGTTTCCTGAATGTTGCAAAAAATGAACATCAAGTGGGTCCAGAATTTGCTCATGAGATTCAAATGGGTCCATGATGTTGCAATATGAGACACTCATGCAAGTGGGGTCCATGAATGTTGCAACATGAGACATGCAAGTGGGGTCCATGAATGTTGCAACATGAGACATGCAAGTGGGGTCCATGAATGTTGCAACATAGACACTCATTTCAAGTTGGGGGTCCATGAATGTTGCAACATGAGACACTTACTCATGCAAGTGGGGTCCATGAATGTTGCAACATGAGACACTTACTCATGCAAGTGGGGTCCATGAATGTTGCAACATGAGACACTCATGCAAGTGGGGTCCATGAATGTTGCAACATGAGACACTCATGCAAGTGGGGCCCATAAATGTTGCAACATGAGACACTCATGCAAGTGGGGGGCCATGAAAAGTTGCAACATGAGACACCATGCAAGTGGGGTCCAAGAATGTTGCAACATGACACATGTAAGTGGGTCCATGAAAGTTCAACATGAGACACTACTCATGCAAGTGGGGGCCCCTGAATGTGCAACATGGACTCATGCAAGGGGGTCATGAAAGTGCAACAGACACCATGCAAGGGGGTCCAAGAATGTTGCAACATGACACTTACTCAAAGTAAGTGGGGTCCATTTAATGTTGCAACATTTAGACACTCATGCAAGTGGGGTCCATGAATGTTGCAACATGAGACAAAATCATGCAATGGGGTCCATGAATGTTGCAACATGAGACACTCATGCAAGTGGGGTCCATGAATGTTTGCAACATGGGCACTACCTGCAAGTGGGGTCCATGAATGTTGCAAAAATGACACTTACTCATGCAAGTGGGGTCCATGAATTTGCAACATGAGACACTACTCATGCAAGGGGGTCCATGAATATTGCCCAACATGAGACACTCATGCAAGTGGGGTCCATGAATGTTGCAACATGGACACTCATGCAAGTGGGGTCCCTGAATGTTTCAACATGAACACTTACTCATGCAAGTGGGGTCCCCTGAATGTTGCAACATGAGACACTTACTCATTTCAAGTTGGGGCCCATGAATGGGTTTCAACATTAACACTCATGCAAGTGGGGTCCAAGAATGTTGCAACATGAGACACTTATCATGCAAGTGGGTCCAAAGAATGTTGCAACATGAGACACTCATGCAAGTGGGGTCCATGAATGTTGCAACATGACACTCATGCAAGTGGGGTCCATGAATGTTGCAACATGAGACACTCATGCAAGTGGGGTCCATGAATGTTGCAACATGAGACACTCATGCAAGTGGGGCCCATGAATGTTGCAACATGAGGCACTCATGCACGTAGGGTCCATGAATGTTGCAACATGAGAGACTCATGCAAGTAGGGCCCATGAATGTTGCAACATGAGACATGCAAGTGGGGTCCATGAATGTTGCAACATGAGAGACTCATGCAAGTGGGGTCCATGAATGTTGCAACATGAGACACTCATGCAAGTGGGGTCCATGAATGTTGCAACATGAGACACTCATGCAAGTGGGGTCCATGAATGTTGCAACATGAGACAGTCATGCAAGTGGGGTCCATGAATGTTGCAACATGAGACACTCATGCAAGTGGGGTCCATGAATGTTGCAACATGAGACACTCATGCAAGTGGGGTCCATGAATGTTGCAACATGAGACACTCATGCAAGTGGGGCCCATGAATGTTGCAACATGAGACACTTACTCATGCAAGTGGGGTCCATGAATGTTGCAACATGAGACACTCATGCAAGTGGGGCCCATGACTGTTGCAACATGAGACACTTACTCATGCAAGTGGGGCCCATGAATGTTGCAACATGAGACACTTACTCATGCAAGTGGGGCCCATGACTGTTGCAACATGAGACACTCATGCAAGTGGGGCCCATGAATGTTGCAACATGAGAAACTTACTCATGCAAGTGGGGTCCATGAATGTTGCAACATGAGACACTCATGAAAGATAGAGAGATGCCCTCTGAATGTCACATACAAGGCTATAAATTATTCCACACTGACAGGGTCAACATGAATGTTGCAACATGAGAAACTTACTCATGCAAGTGGGGTCCATGAATGTTGCAACATGAGACACTCATGAAAGATAGAGAGATGCCCTCTGAATGTCACATACAAGGCTATAAATTATTCCACACTGACAGGGTCAACATGAAAGGTGGTGGAGTAGCGATGTAAGTCAGAGACAATTTAAATTGTTGTGTTAGACAAGATATTAAATTAGAAGCGTCAGCCACTGAATCTGTTTGGTTACAGCTTCTCGAGGGCCGAGAAAAACTAATTTTGGGTGTGATTTACAGGGCCCCAAATCTTGATAGGGAGTGCAGTAAACTTCTATGGGACGAAATTCGTAAGGCATCTACATACGAAAATGTTGTGCTAATGGGAGATTTCAACTATAGACAGATTGACTGGAGCAATTTGACAGGAAATTTAGAGTCAGGTGACTTTCTTGATACGATCCAGGATTGTTTTTTAAAACAGTTTGTGACAGAGCCAACTAGGGGAAATAACCTCCTTGACTTGGTTCTTGCCAGTAGGGAAACACTAATTAATAATCTTGAGGTTAATGATGAGCTTGGGGAAAGTGATCACAAATCACTCAGTTTTAATATATCATGGAATTCCCCTAATAAAGGCAATCAAGTCTCTGTCCCTGACTTCCGCTTGGCTGATTTCATAGGACTGAAAAATTACTTAGGTGGAATGACCTGACTAAGGGTCAGGTAGGTGGTGATAGTTGCCGATATGCTTTCCAGGGCATAGTTCTAGCTGCTCAGTCAAATTATGTTCCAAACAGGGAAATCAGATCAAACAAAAATGATCCTAAATGGATGAACAATAGATTAAAATATCTGATTGGTCAAAAGAGAGGCATATATAGGCAAATCAAAAGAGGAGAGAGGCAATTAAGAAATCGATATATTCAGTTAAAGAGAGAAATAAAAAAGGGAATTAGAAAAGCAAAAAGAGATTATGAGGTTAAAGTTGCAAGAGAATCGAAGACTAACCCAAAAGGATTCTTTCAGGTATACAGAAGTAAGATCAGGGACAAGATAGGCCCACTCAAAAGTTCCTCGGGTCAGCTCACTGACAGTGATAAGGAAATGTGTAGAATTTTTAACACATACTTCCTCTCAGTTTTTACACAGGAGGATACCAGCGATATTCCAGTTATGATAAATTATGTAGAACAGGACGATAATAAACTGTGCACGATTAGGGTCACAAGTGACATGGTCCTTAGGAAAATAGATAAATTAAAACCTAACAAATCCCCAGGCCCTGATGAACTGTATGCAAGGGTTCTAAAGGAATGTAAAGAGGAGCTTAGCACACCTTTGGCTAATCTTTTCAACATATCACTACAAACTGGCATAGTGCCAGATAAGTGGAAAATGGCAAATGTGATACCTATTTTCAAAACAGGTGACAGGTCCTTAGCTTCGAACTATAGACCAATAAGCCTAACCTCCATAGTGGAAAAATTTATGGAATCAATAATTACCGAGGCAGTTCGTAGCCACCTTGAAAAGCATAAATTAATCAACGAATCTCAGCATGGTTTTACAAAGGGGCGTTCCTGCCTTACGAATTTATTAACTTTTTTCACTAAGGTATTTGAGGAGGTAGATCATGGTAATGAATATGATATTGTGTATATGGACTTCAGTAAAGCTTTTGACAGGGTCCCACATCAGAGACTATTGAGAAAAATTAAAGCACATGGAATAGGAGGAGAAATTTTTTCCTGGATAGAGGCATGGTTGACAAATAGGCAGCAGAGAGTTTGCATAAATGGGGAGAAATCAGAGTGGGGAAGCGTCACGAGCGGTGTTCCACAGGGTCAGTGTTGGGCCCCCTGCTGTTCACAATCTACATAAACGACATAAATGAGGGCATAAAGAGCGACATCGGCAAGTTTGCCGATGACACCAAAATAGGCCGTCGAATTCATTCTGACGAGGACATTCGAGCACTCCAGGAAGATTTGAATGGACTGATGCAGTGGTCGGAGAAGTGGCAGATGCAGTTTAATATAGACAAATGCAAAGTTCTAAATGTTGGACAGGACAATAACCATGCCACATATAAACTAAATAATGTAGATCTTAATATTACGGATTGCGAAAAAGATTTTGGAGTTCTGGTTAGCAGTAATCTGAAACCAAGACAACAGTGCATAAGTGTTCGCAATAAAGCTAATAGAATCCTTGGCTTCATATCAAGAAGCATAAATAATAGGAGTCCTCAGGTTGTTCTTCAACTCTGTACATCCTTGGTTAGGCCTCATTTAGATTATGCTGCACAGTTTTGGTCACCGTATTACAGAATGGATATAAATTCTCTGGAAAATGTACAAAGGAGGATGACAAAGTTGATCCCATGTATCAGAAACCTTCCCTATGAGGATAGACTAAGGGCCCTGAATCTGCACTCTCTGGAAAGACGTAGAATTAGGGGGGATATGATTGAGGTGTATAAATGGAAGACAGGAATAAATAAAGGGGATGTAAATAGTGTGCTGAAAATATCTAGCCTAGACAGGACTCGCAGCAATGGTTTTAAGTTGGAAAAATTCAGATTCAGGAAGGATATAGGAAAGTACTGGTTTGGTAATAGAGTTGTGGATGAGTGGAACAAACTCCCGAGTACAGTTATAGAGGCCAGAACGTTGTGTAGCTTTAAAAATAGGTTGGATAAATACATGAGTGGATGTGGGTGGGTGTGAGTTGGACCTGATAGCTTGTGCTACCAGGTCGGTTGCCGTGTTCCTCCCTTAAGTCAATGTGACCTGACCTGACTAGGTTCGGTGCATTGGCTTAAGCCGGTAGGAGACTTGGACCTGCCTCGCATGGGCCAGTAGGCCTTCTGCAGTGTTCCTTCGTTCTTATGTTCTTATGTTCTTAAGTGGGGCCCATGAATGTTGCAACATGAGAGACCTGCTCATGGAAGCAGTGTCTTTGAAAATACTCACATTGCTAAACAATGTGGTAACACTAAGCAAGTGGTAACACTACAGACTCACGAAATCGTAATTACACGATTGCAAACAAACCATACCACGGGTGGGGTTAGTACCCGCGATCAGAGATTCATAAAACTCCAGACAGACTCGTCGGTCTGGAGTTTTATGACTGACCGCGGGTTCTAACCCCACCCGTGGTATGGTAACACTACAGACGGGACAAGGAAAATAGAAAACCCAACGGATGTTGGATTAATAACAATTTATATGATAGTTATCATAATAACATGTTTCCTTATTATAATTAACTTATAAAGAGAACCATTTTGTATACCAGGTTGTGGGATAAACACTTCACGTTAACTTTTAACCCAAGTATACAACTTTCAAAGTTATACTAGATTGATTGTTTCTTCGGAATAGAAGGCCTATAAGTTATTTTCTTGTTTTAAAATCCCGTTAACGTAATGTTTACTCACTTTATCAACATGTCGGTTCTCTGAACCATTCATCTACAAACTCACTGGACAGTATCTGATTAAAATGTTCACGTAGGTAAGAGATATTATTACTGGTGTTAGTAGAGTACCAAAAATTTAGCCGCGAGGCAAAAACGGGGCTCGTTTTAACTCACCAAATTAATGATAAACAATTATGGAAAAACACATATGCAGTTTAATGTGATCCTTTATTGACAACGTTTCCCCCACACAGTGGGCTTCTTCAAGTCACACACAGATCTGTGTGTGACTTGAAAAAGCCCACTGTGTGGGCGAAACGTTGTCAATAAAGGATCACATTAAACTGCATATGTGTTTATGTTTCCATTGTGTCGGTATTTTATACCATTTAAATTAATGGTAAACAATTATAAATTCTCAGTATGAAGGTTTTCGTTAATATATTAACGTACGAGCTTGTTCTTTATAGAAAGGGTTGAGAGGACGGTGCATTTTTTAATCATCAGGCGGAACTAGGAATAATGAGTCCTATACATAATTTTTTAAAGGGTTGGACTGGTCAACCAGTCTAGTTAGACGGCCAAAAGCTCCAGTGGCGGGTCATCATACTTGGAGTTTACCTGGAGAGAATTCCGGGGGTCAACGCCCCCGCGGCCCGGTCTGTGACCAGGCCTCATGGTGGATCAGGGCCTGATCAACCAGGATGTTATTGCTGGCTGCACGCAATCTAACGTACGAGCCACAGCCCGGCTGGCCAGGTACCGACTTGAGGTGCTTGTCCAGTGCCAGCTTAAAGACTGCCAGGGGTCTATTGGTAATCCCCCTTATGTGTGCTGGGAGGCAGTTGAACACTCTTGCGCCCCCTGACACTTATTGCATTGTCTCTTAACGTGCTAGTGACACCCCTGCTTTTCACTGGGGGGATGTTGCATCGTCTGCCGAGTCTTTTGCTCTCGTAGTGAGTGATTTTCGTGTGCAAGTTTGGTACTAGTCCCTTTAGGATTTTCCAGGTATATATAATCATGTATCTCTCTCGCCTGCGTTCCAGGGAATACAGGTTCAGGAACCTCAAGCGCTCCCAGTAATTGAGGTGTTTTATCTCCGTTATGCGCGCCGTGAAGGTTCTCTGTACATTTTCTAGGTCAGCAATTTCACCTGCCTTGAAAGGTGCTGTTAGTGTGCAGCAATATTCCAGCCTAGATAGAACAAGTGACCTGAAGAGTCATATGACTAAAACCCGCGTCAAGAAACACCTGTCTTGTTTTCTGACAAACCTTACCTAACCTGACCTCTACAATAAGAATTAGAAGTGTTTGCGGATGTATCAAATAATGGGTATGGTGCAGCTGTTTATTTTGGTTTATAGTGAGGCATAGCTACTAGCATAGCTAAATTAACTTTCCTGGAATATAGAGGTCTATATCTCAAATAGGTAGAGTTAACAATAACAGCATTACAAATAAACAGGACCGTTTCCAGGAAGTCAGAGTGAAATCTGATAGCGCAGAGACAATTCTGACTGAACGAAACTAATTCCTGGTGAAAGGTCTACAGGTCCACTTGAAACGCCTGAGAACCTAAGACCATAAGGTTCCAAATTCCGTCCTGCTCATGAATCGGTTCCAGCATCCAGGGAGCACTACAGGAGTCGCCAGAAATTTGAATATATATGATGTTCACTGTCGATAACTTCCAGAGCGGGAGGATGTAGAAGTTCTGAGGGACTGAGCTGCAGAGTTATGGATGTATACGTGCCTATATATATCTGTTGAAGGGAAGTATATTTTATACTCTAGTGTTGAGTTTTATTTGCTCTATATTCCAATTACGACCAGGTCTCACGGGCCATTCATTACCTGTGTTCGTGTGATGAATGGTTTTGAAAACCGACAAGTTGAAGAATCGAGACACTTATGCAACATATGGGAATCTTTATTCTGTGGCGAAATGTTTCTTCAATAAAGATTCCCATGTGTAACACAAGTGTCTCAATTCTTCCACGTGTGTTCGTAAGTCATTAATTAAACTAGAGAGAAAACTTCCATCAACCCACGGCACGTCGCCTCTCCATCAGCCCACGGTACGTCACCTCTCCATCAAACCACGGTACGTTACCTCTCCATCAACCCACGGTACGTCACCTCTCCATCAAACCACGGTACGTTACCTCTCCATCAAACCACGGTACGTTACCTCTCCATCAACCCACGGTACGTCACCTCTCCATCAAAACCAAGGTACGTCACCTCCCATCAAACCACGGTACGTCACCTCTCCATCAACCCACGGTACGTCACCTCTCCATCAAACCACGGTACGTCACCTCTCCATCAAACCACGGTACGTCACCTCTCCATCAAACCAAGGTACGTCACCTCTCCATCAAACCACGGTACGTCACCTCTCCATCAACCCACGGTACGTCACCTCTCCATCAACCCACGGTACGTCACCTCTCCATCAACCCACGGTACGTCACCTCTCCATCAAACCACGGTACGTCACCTCTCCATCAAACCACGGTACGTCACCTCTCCATCAAACCAAGGTACGTCACCTCTCCATCAAACCACGGTACGTCACCTCTCCATCAACCCACGGTACGTCACCTTTCCATCAACCCACGGTACGTCACCTCTCCATCAACCCACGGTACGTCACCTCTCCATCAGTTTCAGACCTTGGGATTGCTCTAATATAACTATTTAACTATCAAAAAAAAGTCACTAGCTTCGGAACAGTTTCTTAATTAAATGACCTGAAGTGTACGTGCCTTTATTCCCAGCTTGTGGGGATCTCCATGCCATTTACAACCATTGCAATCAATACCTTTATGCTCCTCTTTCATACCTCAGGAGCCTTTTAATAATTTACCTTGGTTATTTTCCGATAGATTTATATTGTCTTTATCAGCAAACGAGTTCTTTATTGACCGACCTCATTTAGAGGCCTTTTCCACGTTAACTTGAATTAAATGTCAACACTCAGGCAGCACATAATGTAATCTAAGTAATTTATCTAAAAATTCTAATTACCCACCTAAGGTTAACATGGTAATACTTTTTTCAGTTTACCATTTAATACTGAAAACAGATCGGCATTAATATCACTTACAACGAACATTAACTTTATCAATAACACTGTTAGCATTTACTAAAAGATTTTTATTTGCTTCTCAGAAACTAAAGTACGTAAGCAATATTATTGTTGATTATTATTTCTGGAGAGTGAAAGTCAAGTATTTAAGTGACTTATTAAACTTTAACCATTTAAGACATGGAAATGGCAGTTGGTATCGTCAGGGAGCATGTCAGTATAAACAAAATGGTAAGATTAATTCTGAAGGCGTCCCGTAGCTCGATCGCTACCGTACTCAGCTCACACACCGAGGTTCGGAGTTAGAATCTCCGACTAGGGCTGGAAAACATTAGGGCGATTGCTGTCCCTGTCCTTGTTCACCTATCAGTTTAAAATAGGCACCTGGGTGTTAGTGGACTGGTGTGGGTGGCATCCTGGGACAAAACTGACTTAATGTGCGGGAAATGCTCAGTATAACAAGCGGCTTTCTATATAGTAGTATGTCACTGTTGTCAGCTATGGTCTGTATACCTTGTACATGTACTGGTAGTAAAGATATAGATATATTACGTGTATTGTTTAATATAGCATCTGAATAGCCATTACTGAGAGCGAAATTTTTACAGAGGATCAATACTGATGTGTTAAATCCTGTAATTCATTCCATAAATAAGTCACACATATAGAAGATAATTTTAAGAACATAAGAACATAATGGAGGAACACTGCAGAAAGCCTACTGGCCCATGCAAGGCAGGTCCTTAAGAACATAAGAATGAAAAGAACATAAGAAGAATGAAGACGTTTCGGTCCATTCTGGACCATTATTAAGTCACAGAAAAAGTTAACTTAATGATACGTGATGAATCAAAATATTGTCTAACTTCAACTTTCTAACATTTAACGCTTAGTTTTGATTATAATAATTCACTTTGTAAGTGTGGATTACTTACGAACTGTTCCAGCAGTAAAGTGAATTATTTTTCACTGTAGTGAGTGTAAAGCTTAAGTCTACGTAATTAAGAGTTCCATTTAGCTATAACAACGATCTAACTTCAAATTCTGAATATCCTGGCAATTTTGACGTCAAAATAAGCATTTCGTTCGGATTTTTAACCCCGGAGGGTTAGCCACTTAGGATGATCCCAAGAAAGTCGGTGCGTCATCAAGGACTGTCTGACTTATTTCCTATTTGGGTCCTCAATCTTGTCCCCCAGGATGCGACCCACACTAGTCGACTAACACCTACTTGCTGCTAGGTGAACAGGACAACAGGTGTAAGGAAACGCGTCGAAATGTTTCTACCCCGCCGGGGATCGAACCCGGGCCCTCTGTGTGTAAAGTGAGAACTTTTCCAGCCAAGCCACGAGGTCGAGTCTCCCCAGAACATGGCTAGATAGTATTATTATTATTAGTGAAGTAACTGTGTCTCATCCAATGTTATATCTCAAGTGAGAGTAAGAAATATTTGAAGATGACTTAAAATAGGAGTGAGAACGATTACTTATTAAATTCCTCCCATAATTACCCTTTTCTTGTGGATGCTAGTTGTTAGGTAAGACACATATGCAACAGTTAGACAACTTTATTCCGAAACGTTTCGCCTACACAGTAGGCTTCTTCAGTCGAATACAGAAAGTAGGCAGGAACAGTAGAGATGTGAAGACGATGTAATCAGTCCATCACCCTTGAAGTCGTAGAATTTGAGGTTGTCAGTCCCTCGGCCTGGAGAAGTTCAGTTCCATAGTCAGGAACTATCTGAAGATCAAGCGACAGTGCGGAGACTTAAATACTGTCGGAAGGAGAGGTGCAGGGTAGTAGTAGTAGTAGTAGTAGTAGTAGTAGTAGTAGTAGTAGTAGTAGTAGTGAGAGGCCACTGAGAGGTCATGTCCCTCTCAGATCCAACACTTCTCACTTGAAAAGCTTGTCCAAGGTGTTTTCTGTACCAAGATGCCACGTGTTGCAGTGTCTGACAAGATGAACATCAAAATGGTATACAATACCGACAGGTTGTTAGGTAAGACACATATGCAACAGTTAGACAACTTTATTCCGAAACGTTTCGCCTACGACTTCAAGGGTGATGGACTGATTACATCGTCTTCACATCTCTACTTTTCCTGCCTACTTTCTGTATTCGACTGAAGAAGCCTACTGTGTAGGCGAAACGTTTCGGAATAAAGTTGTCTAACTGTTGCATATGTGTCTTACCTAACAACCTGTCGGTATTGTATACCATTTTGATGGATGCTAGTTGTTGCATCCCTTAGCTCTTACGTAAAATATTACACTTAGATATTAGTGGTCCAGGAACAAGCTTATGCTTGTTTGAGTGGGACTTGCACATGAGTAAATAGGATTATCAAAGCTTATTTCTTTGGTAGCATTGAAAATTGGGTTGGGCAAATATTTTATTAGTTGGATGGATTGTGAAGGACCTGCCTAGTATGGGCCAACAGGCCTGCTGCAGTGTTCCTCCTTTCTTATGTTCTTATCGATTCACCAGATACCCTTCACTATCTCTGGATGACTGCAGGAAGCATGCAATGTCTTATTAGCTGGAAATTATGGGTTAGAGTCTTCCAGCAGACCTCTTCTGGCGTCGTGGACATGTACAAGTTTCCCCATCAATATTCAATGGCCGACCAGTCTCACTAAACTCACTTGGTCTCAAAATTGCGTCTAATAATTGCGTGAGGGTATGGTAGTTAGTTCATTCAATGGACGTTGATGGACGGCTGGCGTCAGTTCTAGCCTCGTTTAAGCGTGAAATTGGCCTCTCGTTAAACTAACTTTAATCTCTGTTTACTTTTTACGTCATATTTATCAGTGATGCACAGTTTCGAAATTAAATTACTGTTATTGAAGTTATTAAGAATAATTGTAATTTTAATTTATTACATAAGAACATAAGAACATAAGAAAGGAGGAACACTGCAGCAGGCCTGTTGGCCCATACTAGGCAGGTCCTTTACAATTCATCCCACTAACAAACATTTGACCAACCCAATTTTCAATGCTACCCAAGAAATAAGCTCTGATGTGCAAGTCCCACTCATAAGAACATAAGAACATAAGAATGTAGGAACACTGCAGAAGGTTAGGTAAGACACATATGCAACAGTTAGGTATCTTTATTATGAAACGTTTCGCCTACACAGTAGGCTTCTTCAGTCAAGTACAGAAAAGTTGATAGAAGCAGAAGATACTTGAAGACGATGTAATCAGTCCATCACCCTTAAAGTTTTGAGGTGGTCAGTCCCTCAGTCTGGAGAAGAGCATTGTTCCATATTATGAAACAATATAGAGATGAAGTGACAGGATGGAGCTTTTTATAGCACCAAGAGGTGAGACGTAGGCCACTAGGAGAGGTAAGAACTCAGATGTTGAAAGGTCAGGTCCCTCTCAAATCCAGCCGCTCTCACTAGTGGAAGTTGTCGAAGTTGATTGCAGGTCTGTACCAAGATACCCTTGTGTTGCAGTGTCTGACAGATTGAACATTAAAATGGTATAAAATACCGACAGGTTGTTAGGCGAAACGTTTCATAATAAAGATACCTAACTGTTGCATATGTGTCTTACCTAACAACCTGTCGGTATTTTATACCATTTTAATGTTCACACTGCAGAAGGCCTACTGGCCCATACGAGGCAGGTCCTTATCAAAACGACATCGAGTCCTGGAGATGGGAAGTACAGTGCCTGCACTCTGAAGGAGGGGTGTTAATGTTGCAGTTTAAAAACTGTAGTGTAAAGCACCCTTCTGGCAAGACAGTGATGGAGTGAATGATGGTGAGAGTTTTTCTTTTTCGGGCCACCCTGCCTTGGTGGGAATCGGCCAGTGTGATAATAATAATAATATCTACCTAAAGCTACTCAAGAAACAACTCCCGCACCCCCCAACACCAATCAAACCCAGCCCCTCCCGCTCATATATATGTCCAGTCTCTTCTTAAAGCTACCCAAGGTCCTAGCCTCTATCACCCCACTGGGAAGACTGTTCCACGCATCTACAACTCTGTTAGAAAACCAGTACTTACCTATGTCCTTTCTAAATCTAAATTTATCCAACTTAAATCCATTATTCCTGGTTCTTACCTGGTTCGACACCCTCAGTACTTTATTAATGTCTCCCTTGTTTATGCCCGTCATCCACTTATACACTTCAATGATATCTCCCCTCATTCTACGCCTCTCCAGAGAGTGGAGATTTAAGGCTTTAAGTCTATCTTCATACGGGAGGTTCCTTACACAGTAAAATCATTTTAGTCATTCTTCTCTGTATGTTATCTAATGAGTCTATGTCATCCTGTAGTAAGGGGACCAAAACTGAGCAGCATAATCTAAATGAGGCCTCACTAGTGATGGGATAGAGCTGTAAAAATAACTTTTGGACTTCTGTTACTTATACTTCTTGAGATAAATCCAAGTAATCTGTTGGCCTTGTTGCGCACACTGAGGCACTGCTGTCTTGGCTTTTAGATTTCTGCTTACCATGACTCCCAAGTCTTTTTCACATTCTGTATGACCAAGCTCTACTTCACCTAGATTATAGCTTCGAGGGTTATTTTCATTACCAAGGGCAAGTACCTTACACTTATCCACATTAAACTTCATCGCCATTTCTCAGACCAAGACATTAATTTGTTCAAATCGTCCTGGAGTTCATTGATATCCTCCTCAGAGTGAATTATACGGCCTATCTTTGTATCATCAGCAAACTTACTCATGTCACTAGTAATCCCTTCATCAAGGTCATTAATGTAAATTATGAACAAGAGAGGGCCTAAAACTGATCCTTGTGGAACGCCACTAGTGACTAATCCCCATCAGATTTCACTCCATTAATGGTAACTCTCTGCTTTCTATTGGTAAGCCATGCCTCAATCCATGCTAGAACCCTACCATGAGCTGCCACTTTTCTTAAGAGTCTCTTGTGAGGTACTCTGTCGAAGGCTTTACTAAAATCCAAATAAACAATATCATATTCCTTATCACTGTCAAAATGCCTCAAATGTTCTATTGAAGAACGTCAGTAAGTTTGTCAGGCAGGAACGACCTCTCGTGAATCCATGCTGAGATTCATTTATCAAGTTATGCTCTTCAAGGTGACTTCTGATAATGTCATCTATAATTGATTCTAATAACTTGCCCAAATATAGATGTCAGGCTTATTGGACGGTAATTTGAAGGAGTGGACTTATCCCTGATTTTGAATATAGGAACCACATTAGCCATCTTCCACATCTCTGGCACAACACTGGTAAGGATGGACGCATTGAATACACTCGTTAATGGCTGACTAAGCTCCATCTTGCATTCCTTAAGTACCCTTGAAAACAACTCATCGGGTCCCGGGACTTATTTTGTTTCAGTTTGTCTATCTGTTTAATAACCATGTCCCTCGTGACAGTAATATTAGTTAACTTAAATTCATCAGGAACTAATAATTTTTTAATTACTGGAATCTCATTTACATCTTCCTGTGTAAAAACTGACAAAAAATAGTCATTAATAAGGAACACATTTCCAGTTCATTATCCGTCAGCTGTCCATTCCCAGATTTCAGAGGTCCTACTTTGTCCTTCACCTTCGTCCTATATACACTTGAAAGAACCCTTTGGATAGTCTTTGATTCATTAGCAACTCTAATTTCATAGTCACGTTTAGCCTTCTAATCGCCTTATTTACTTCTCTTTTAAGCTGAACATTTTGGGTCAGTAAGGTTAACCTCTCCTCTTCTGATGCGCCTATAAATTCCCCTTTTCTCCCCTAATCGATGCTTTAGACTCCTGTTAACCCATTTGGGATCGTTATTATTAGACCTAATTTCTCTCTGGGGAAAGTATATACTCTGGGCACTGTGTACATTATTAAGAAAACAATCATAAAAGCAGATCCCTTCATATTCATAAGTATGATTATCGTCAATAAAATCATTAGCTAGATAACCCCAATCAAGATTAGACAGATGTTCCCTAAGTCCATTATAATCGGCAGAACGAAAACGGGGATTTTTACTGTATTATCATTATTCTTGCATTCCCAATTAATGCTAAAGGTGATGGATTTGTGATCACTTGCGCCAAGCTCTTCAGTGATCTCCAGATTATTCACGAGTGTTTCCTTATTTGACAAGACTAGGTCTAGCAAATTATTACCCCTGGTAGGTTCAGTTACACTCTGTTTCGGGAAAACAGTCCTGAACTGTTTCCTAAAGCACGGACTCAAAGTTTACCTGTCAAAAATTTCCCCAGTAAATTTTGGCTAAATTTAAAAGCCCCCTACTATGACTACGTTACTGTGTCCAGAAGCCCAAAACAATTTCGTCCCAAAGAGTTCCCTCTATCGTGACCCAAGCCTGGGGTGGGTATATTCCCCCTAAAATTAGTTTTTCTTGACTCCACGAACTTACCCAACATTAAAATGGTATAAAATACCGACAGGTTGTTAGGAAAGACACTATGCAACATTTGGGTATCTTTATTATAAAAGTTTCGCCTAAAAGTAGGTTCTTCGTAAAGTACGAAAAGTTGATAAAAAGAGAAAAACTTGAAGACGATGAAAATCAGTCCTCACCTTTAAAAGTATTGAGGTGGTCAGCCCCTCAGTCTGGGAAGAGCATTGTTCCTAGTATGAAAAAATTTGGGAGAAAAAGTGACAGGGGGCTTTTTATAGCCCCAAGAGGTGAGACGTGCCACTAGGTGAGGTAAGAACTCAGATTTTTGAGAGGTCAGGTCCCCTCAAATCAGCCCCTCACTGTGGAAGTTGCAAATTTTGATTGCAGGTTTCCCAAAGATCCCCTTGTGTTGCAGTGCTGACAGATTGAACTTTAAAAAGGGTATAAAATACCGATAGGTTGTTGGGTAAGACACATATGCAACGTTAGGTATCTTTAAATCCTTTAGATCCCAAAATGTTCCCTATGTGTCTTACCTAAAAACCTGTCGGTATTTTTCCCCATTTTAAGTTCAATCTGTCGGACACTGCAACACAAGGGTATCTTGGTACAGACGCAATAAAACTTTGACAACTTCCACTAGTGAGAGGGGTGGATTTGAGAGGGCCCTGACCTCTCAACATCTGAGTTCTTCCCTCCCTGTGGTCTAGTCTCACCTTTGGCGCTATAAAAAAAATCCCTTCCCGTCACTTCTTTCCCATATTGTTTTATCTATGGAAAAATGCTTTCTCCAGACTGAGGGACTGCCACCCCAAAACTTTAAAGGGGGATGGGTGTTACATCGTCTTCAAGTATCTTCTGCTTCTATCAACTTTTCTGTACTTTCTGAAAAAGCCTACTGTGTAGGCGAAACGTTTATAAAAGATACTAACTGTTGCATATGTGTCTTACCCAAAAAAAACTTTCCCAAACGACTCTGTTTTCTGCTCCTTATTTTTATACCTTTTTTTATGCAACAATTAATTTTTCTCGAACAAAAATGCAACTCCTCCCCCTTCCCTTACATCTTTCCCCATTTAATACTTAAATCCCTGAAAATTTTCCTCAGCAGTCTATCCCGATCTTTAAAAACTTTCCACGTTTCGTTTAAAGCAAAGATACAAAGTTCCCAGACATGTACCAAACGTGTTCATTAATTTTTTTTTTTCACTTCGCTGTTAGCATAAAATACCTCATTGTTTTTTTTTCTGCAAATTTTTTTATTCATTTTGTTTTTAAAAATTTTGAAATTTCTTACCCCGAGTTTTCCATGACAGTTATATTAAGATTCTTAATATCGAGCATAAGTCAAAAATATCCATATTTATTTTAACATTTCAAAACCAACCTCTAATAATCCCGTTTTAAAGTCCTAACAACCCCTCAAAATGAGTAGCAAGAAAAAACCCCACCTCCCGGGTAAGTGAACCCCATCCTTGGCATACTGTATTTCGGCCTAGAAGTTGTCCAGTTGTAAAAAATGGTACTGCATTTCCTTACAGTGTTTATCAGCCAACAATTAAAACCCAAATTTTTGGACAACCATTCATTACCAAACCCCTTTTTTGGCAAAAAAAGCCACATATAACAGGGGCCCCCCCCTTTTCCCAATCATGTTATAGTGTCCCGAAAATTTTTAAACTAAATCCCCCACTTCTACCTTGCCTAATCTTTCCCCCCAGCACTGAGGCAAAAAATGGATTGATCCCTTACCCTTCATGAGTTGTCAAGCCCGGGTAACAATGTCCTCCATCCCAGCCCAGGAAAGCATACCCCTTTTTCTCCTACTTGTTTCCCTTTAAGCGAATGCCCTATCCCTGTATCTAAACCCGGTATCCCCAACAACAACAAATTCTTACCTTCCTTGTTGTCGTTCGTCGTGACGATCCCCGTAGTAGACTCACATTCGTCGGGTAGCACCGAGAATGCGTTGGAGGCTTCCACGGGAGTTTCCACAGCATTCGTCTTCTTGATCGTCAACTTCGTCGTCCCCTGCTGTCCAACCACTGACCACGACCCCTTCTTGACCTGAGGACTCGAAACAGGAGGACTACTACGAATCCTCTTGTTTTCCTCGGTCAATCGCCGTATCTCCATCTTCGCTGCCCTCAATTCTTCCTTAAGTTGCTGGTAAAGTTGCTCGATGGAGGGCATCTTGGTTCAGTCCACGGGAGCAAACAAGACACTTCTTCACAGAGTTAAGTACAGGTCAGCACTCAAGAGCACACAAACAGGTCTTCACTGAGCTAAGTACACGTCACCACTGTGCTAAGTACACGTCACCACTGAGCTAAGTACACGTCACCACTGAGCTAAGTACACGTCACCACTGAGCTAAGTACACGTCACCACGTTATTATGTACATCTGTGTTGGTGTTCTTTTGACTCTGTGTCGTGATGTGGAATTATGTGCTCAGTTCGTCTCTGTCAAACTAAATTGTTCATTGTTGTGGAAAGATATGCTCAGATGTTCGTTAGTGTGATATAATGTGTAAAGTTGTTTATTGCTGTGAGACATTACGTTCTGTGCCTCACGCTCCCAGCCAAGCTAGGTGTTTTACCGTCATCCGAAGACATCCGGTGGTGTGGGTGCCTCTGAGCTAATTTCATTCTACTCCCTGTTTGGTGTACTATCCCACTCAGCAGTATTTTATACTATTGTAACCACGAACGAGTCATATTGATCAATAACAACACTGCGACTAGCCAAGGACTCGAACCCATGCTGCTTTGGCCCGCCTCAAGGTGAGCGAAAACACATGATGCTCTAACCCACAGGACCACGGAATCCTACAAGACTGCGTATAGTATTGCGTGGTCCTTTTGGTTAGAGCGTCGTGTGTTTTCGCTCACCATGAGGCAGGCTAAAGCAGCCAAGCTACCCAAGACTCTATAACCCCACCCGGTAGATCATCAGATGCAGCATTCTCCACCTGACCTCAACATTCTGACTATAAATACTCTCGTACCTTCCAACCCCAGGTAGATCCGTGTGTGACTTGAAAAAGCCCACTGTGTGGGTGAAACGTTGTCAATAAAGGATCACATTATACTGCATTTGTGTTTATATTTCCATTGTGTCGGTATTTTATACCATTTATTTCCAGCATGGGTTCGAGTCCTTGGCTAGTCGCAGTGTTATTAATCAATACCACTCGTTCGTGGTTATAATATATATTATATATATATATATATATATTATATATATATATATATATATTTATATATATATATATATATATATTATATATATACACACACACACACACACACACACACACACACACACACACACACACACACACACACACACACACACACAACACACACACACACACACACAAATTATTAGATTAAGTCACAATCGTAAAGTTTAGGTAACTTTATTCCCAAAAACGACGTTCCGTCTATAGTATCTCTAATATTACCTTTGTCTACTAAATATCTCTTACTCTTGTGGCTTGGGATACAACACATCTCGGTTAATATTCAGTGCTTATTATGGGATCAGTTCTTATTAAGCAATACTAGATATGGTCTACTAATACTGAAAAAAAAAATGCGCTTCGGAAGTAAGAATTTTTATCATTAAGATTCTTGGAGTGTTGAAAGTGTATATGATCGTAATACATAGAAAATGTATTTATACACTTTGCTCATATGTATACAATGTATATTGAAAATAAACATGTACAGTAAATTCACGTTGATTTAACTAGACTCATGTTTTGTCTCTTGTACTCCACTTCTGGAGCATCTCTTGTGCTCCACTTCTGGAGCATCTCTTGTACTCCACTTCTGGAGCATCTCTTGTGCTCCACTTCTGGAGCATCTCTTGTACTCCACTTCTGGAGCATCTCTTGTGCTCCACTTCTGGAGCATCTCTTGTACTCCACTTCTGGATCATCTCTTGTACTCCACTTCTGGAGCATCTCTTGTACTCCACTTCTGGAGCATCTCTTGTACTCCACTTCTGGAGCATCTCTTGTACTCCACTTCTGGAGCATCTCTTGTACTCCACTTCTGGAGCATCTCTTGTACTCCACTTCTGGAGCATCTCTTGTACTCCACTTCTGGAGCATCTCTTGTACTCCACTTCTGGAGCATCTCTTGTACTCCACTTCTGGAGCATCTCTTGTACTCCACTTCTGGAGCATCTCTTGTACTCCACTGCTGGAGCATCTCTTGTACTCCACTGCTGGAGCATCTCTTGTACTCCACTGCTGGAGCATCTCTTGTACTCCACTTCTGGAGCATCTCTTGTACTCCACTTCTGGAGCATCTCCTGTACTCCACTTCTGGAGCATCTCTTGTACTCCACTTCTGGAGCATCTCTTGTACTCCACTTCTGGAGCATCTCTTGTACTCCACTTCTGGAGCATCTCTTGTACTCCACTTCTGGAGCATCTCTTGTACTCCACTTCTGGAGCATCTCTTGTACTCCACTTCTGGAGCATCTCTTGTACTCCACTTCTGGAGCATCTCTTGTACTCCACTTCTGGAGCATCTCTTGTACTCCACTTCTGGAGCATCTCTTGTACTCCACTTCCGGAGCATCTCTTGTACTCCACTTCCGGAGCATCTCTTGTACTCCACTTCTGGAACATCTCTTGTGTTCCAGGTAGTGTTTCTCCATGACAGATGTCCTGGTGGAAACGTCCACAATGTTCCTCACTAACTGCTCCAACAGTTGGCAGGTAAAACTCCAGGTGCGTGTGGATGAATTGTGGAGATTCCACCACTGAAATCATTTCTAAATCTCTGATAAAATCGTTGAATTCTGAGTTAGCATCTTGTAAACTGCACAGTAGTGACCCGTGAAGAGGCGGAGGCCAGGAGCTATGAATCGACCCCTGCAACCACACCTAGGTGAGTACAACTAGGTGAGTACGTGTTAAGTTATGAACATATTCAGGATATTGTGAAATTAAAAACCCGCAAGACTGGCAGGTTCAGTCGTTCTTGTCCTTTGACTCAAGGGAGAATGAGTTTGGGGAATCAGGAACGGGTAGTCCTTCTGCAGGAGGTACCGGGAGAATATTAGAAGGTTAATCAGGACACACAAATAAACTGCACATAGGAGAGAGGAGTTACCGACAACGTTTAGGTCCGACTTGGACCATTTACAAAGTCACATTAGTGACTGACTTTGTAAATGGTCCAAGTTGGACCGAAACGTCGTGGTAAGCTCCTCTCTCCTATGTGCGGGTTATTTGTGTATTGTTCCAGTCACGGTATTGTGCTTTTTTTTGTATTAATCGGGATATTGTAGAGTCTACTTTGTTCTTGTGAATAGCTTTCCTGAGGCACCATTAAGATGTAACAATCACATGATATGTTGGCGCCCTCAACACCATGGCACTGCAAGAGGCATAGATTTCCTTTTCTGGTTCAGCCACTGTTGAAGAACTCTCGCACAAGTATTGCAGCCTGTGTGGAACCCAGCTCTTAGCTGTTCCCTAATCCAATAGCCAAATAGAGGTGACAGACTTTCCAAATCAGGACGATTATTGCACACTTTCGAGGTTAAAGTCGGTTCTCCATGAACATAAACGTTATCTGCATTCTCAGTGCAATTACGAGGAATCTATGTCTAAATTTCCGTGAAAAAAGTCAATGTCAAAAATAAACACTAAAAAGAGTTTGACATGTGTCATTGCATGGCTTTCGGGAGTGAATTGATACTACCCATTAGTAGGGTGAGGAAATACTTGATTCCGAGTGCCCAAATCAAAGTTAGTTGCACAATTAGTGGCTCATTCAGCACAATCCTGGTCCCATGATCCCCATCCAAAAACAAAATTGAATTAAAGACCCACTGATCAGAAATGTAGAAAATTGGATACATTGTTTTAAACAATTATTCATTATGATCTTAAATCGATAATCTTTTCCCATACCATACCACGGGTGGGGTTAGAACCCGCGATCAGAGAGTCATAAAACTCCAGACCGTCGCGTTAGCCACTAGACCAGCTAGCCACAATAAGATTCATCCAACTAGGTATATTTCTACACCATAGGAAAGTTAGCACAGGCACCACTGTGACCACAAATGCAAATTTTTACAGACGAATCTCCAGCTAGCGTGGCCGTGACGAACTCTAGCTCAAGTCCCTTCACGGCTGTCAACATGACTCACGAAATCGTAATGACACGCGTCAGGAAACATTTGTCCTGTTTCCTGACGAACCTTACCTAACCTAACCTAACTCCAGACCGTCGAGTTAGCCACTGGGCCAGCTAGCTACAATAAGATTCATTCAACTTGGTATATTTATACACCATAGGAAAGTTAGCATAGGCACCAATGTGACCACTGTGGCTTTGAAGGGACTTGAGCTAGAGTTCGTCACGGCCACGCTAGCTGGAGATTCGTCTGTAAAAATTTGCATTTGTGGTCACAGAGGTGCCTGTGCTAACCTTCCTATGGTGTAGAAATATACCTAGTTGGATGAATCTTATTGTGGCTAGCTGGTCTAGTGGCTAACGCGACGGGCTGGAGTTTTGAGACTCTCTGACCGCGGGTTCAATCCCGGCCGGGATATGGTTTGATAGGAAGGTTAGCACAGGCACCACTGTGACCACAAATGCAAGTTTTTACAGACGAATCTCCCACTAGCGTGGCCGTGACGAACTCTAGCTCAAGTCCCCTCAAAGCCACAGTGGTCACAGTGGTGCCTATGCTAACTTTCCTATGGTGTATAAATATACCTAGTTGAATGAATCTTATTGTAGCTAGCTGACCCAGTGGCTAACTCGACGGTCTGGAGTTAGGTTAGGTTAGGTAAGGTTCGTCAGGAAACAGGATAAATGTTTCCTGACGCGGGTCTTAGATTATGACCCGCCTTTGGAGCTTTAAAAATTATGGTCATTTATAACCAATGTTATTGGTCTGGAGTTTCATGACTCTCTGATCACGGGTTCTAACCCCACCTGTGGTATGGTTTGTTTGCAATCGTGTCATTACGATTTCGTGAGTCATGTTCCCAGTGCAGGTTATTAACCTTTCTTCCCAGGTCAGAAGTCAACAACTGGTATGAGCTCATAACTTTATAGAGGAAATCTGCAATTTTAATTAAGCATCATTTCACAATTCAATAAGCCAAAATTAGTAAACAATTACTTGTTGGTCAGTGCAACCAATTTATTTTGATCCACACCTTCATTATTTTGATCCACACCTTCATTATTTTGATCACCTTCATTATTTTGACCCACACCTTCATTATTTGATCCACACCTTCATTATTTTGATCCACACCTTCATTATTTTGATCCACACCTTCATTATTTTGATCCACACCTTCATTATTTTGATCCACACCTTCATTATTTTGATCCACACCTTCATTATTTTGATCCACACCTTCATTATTTTGACCCACACCTTCATTATTTTGATCCACACCTTCATTATTTTGACCCACACCTTCATTATTTTTGGTTTAATTAATTTACGATTCTTCTCTTGGAGGCTGACGATACTCAGTCAGATATTCCGTAGCAGTGTTAGACTCACTTCACAGTAATTACCATTGTGTTCTGTATATGACATTCCTAAGTTGAAATATCTTTAGGTCATTAAACATAATATTGAGAACGCTGAGATAATATTTACGTCACTGAACATAACAGAGAACGCTGAGACATATTTACGTCACTAAACATAGCAGAGAACACAGACATATTTACGTCACTAAACATAACAGAGAACACAGACATATTTACGTCACTAAACATAGCAGAGAACACAGACATATTTACGTCACTGAACATAACAGAGAACACAGACATATTTACGTCACTAAACATAACAGAGAACACAGCCATATTTACGTCACTGAACATAACAGAGAACACAGACATATTTAAGTTGTCATATATAATATAAGCAAAATGCTCAATGAAACTCATTAACTTACAAAAGAAAACAATGTATTTAAGAACTGGTTTTCAACTGATAACATATTCGGCTTCGCAGTTTTCTAATAAAGTTTATAATCTTCTGTAAATGTTTAAATGGCCAAATGGTCGTGCAAGTTGCAAGGGCCACACGTAAGTTATTTATTAACAAGAAACTTATAAGTTAGTTATTTAATTAGGGGTTTAGTCCAGGTGTTTGGAATTATTCTCCATTAAATTACGTTAATGTTAATTTAAAAGTTGCTACCAAAAATCACTACCACCAAAACCCAAACATTCCCTACCACATCACTACCACCACAACCCCCATTGCAAACCAGCATCCTCCCAAACCAAAACCCAAACCCAGGTGCAGTTGTCTCTCCTGGGGGGAGGCTTATTTGGGGGGGAAAGCAACGGCAAACCCCACCTGGGGAGCCCGCCCAGCCCCTTTGCAACAAGTGGCGAGTAGTTCCGGGAAAAGGAAAGGGCCACCAGAGAAAGGGAAAGTTAAAGTGAAAATCGAAGGTAGGAAATCGCTTTTTTCCTTTTCTTCGATAAATGTATTTTCAGTGGCCAGTAAAAGGAAAGGGAAACAACGCCCCTGCAAAATGGGGAAGCGAAACCCTTTGGGGTTTGGGGAAACCCCCAGGAAAAGATACTTTGACCTTTCCTTTTTGAAATTGGGAAATAAGAAATGAGAGAGAGGTGGCTTCCCTGACCCTGGTTTTGGGGAACATTGTCAACAGGCTAAATTAAAAAACCAGCCCAGGAAATTTGGGAGCAACCCCTTTTATCTGTCCTCAGTGCTGGTGGAAATGATTTTGGGGAAGGGGTTTGGGAAAGAGAAGAGCCCCTGATAATACGGGTCAGCAAAAATTTTTCATTAAGCCCCTAAGGGGGGGACCCCCAACATATGCCCCATCTTGCCTAAAAAGGGGAAAAGGGGAAAAATGAAGGGGTTGTCTAGGGAAAAGGGTGAAAAATTGCTGGAGACAATACGGGGCAAAAACCTTGAAAAACCCAAAATTCATTGACAAACGGGAAAACAACTTTTTTTTGGCAAACGATTTGTAGAAAGGGGGTGGGGTAAATTTTCTCTGGGGCGGGGGTTGGTAGCCCCTTGGGCAGACTCGTTTTGAAAGGCCTTTGGGTAAAATGCCTAAAATTTTAAAAACTGATGAAGAAAGGGGGTTAGGGTGTGTGTGGGAAAAAAGGGCGGGGTTGAAACCCCTTTGGGGGTTGGGAAAAACAGAAAAATTATAAAAGGCATTCAGCATGAATTTAAAAATAAAGACAAGATCAGGTCAGCAAACAAAGGGGGACAGCAGGGGGCCCACAAGGGGCAAACTCCCCTTTAAAGGTTTTTACTAAAACTAATAGGGAGGAGTGTAAAAATTAAAATAGATGACTAAGATTAATTGCAAGTGCAGGAAACCCTAAAATATTTTTGCTAAAACCCAAACCCCGGCTCCCAAACTGAAAGATAAGAGAAAGCCCTCGAATGTCACAAACAAGGCTAAAAATTATTCCACACTGACAGGGTCAACCCGGAAAAGGGGGTGGGGTAAAACGAGTAAGTCAGAGACAATTTAAATTGTTGTGTTTAGACAAGAAATTAAATTAGAAGCTCCCACGAAAACTGTTTTTGGGTTTCAGTTCTCGAGGGGCCCGGGAAAAAATAATTTTGGGGGGGATTTACAGGGCCCCCCAAAACTTGAAAGGGAGTGCAGTAAACTTCTAGGGACAAATTTTGTAAAGGGATCTACATACAAAATGTTGTGCTAATGGGAAATTTCCAAAATATAAACAGATTGACTGGAGCAATTTGACAGGAAATTTAGA
Source organism: Cherax quadricarinatus (assembly GCF_026875155.1). Lineage (NCBI taxonomy): Eukaryota > Metazoa > Arthropoda > Malacostraca > Decapoda > Parastacidae > Cherax > Cherax quadricarinatus. The sequence goes on along the minus strand of NC_069453.1, from coordinate 3,440,131 downwards.
GTCAGGTGACTTTTCTTGATACGATCCAAGGGTTGTTTTTTAAAACAGTTTTTTTGACAGACCCAAATAGGGGGAAATTTAAACCCCCTTGACCTTGGGTTTTTGCCAGTAGGGGGAAAAACAAAATTTAAAAATCTTGAGGTTTAAAGATGGGGCTTGGGGAAAAAGGAAACACAAATCACTCAGTTTTAAAATAATCATGGAATTTTCCCCCAATTTAAAGCAATCCCTCCCGTCCCTGACTTTCGCTTGGGTGATTTTATAGGGCTGAAAAATTACTTTTGGGGGGCTGAAATGGAAAGACCCGACCCAAAAGGGGCAGGGAGGGGGTGAGGTTGCCGATATGAAAAGGGTTTCCAGGGCATAGTTTTTAGCTGCTCAGTCAAATTTATGTTCCAAATAGGGAAATCAAAAATCAAACAAAAATGATCCTAAATGGATGAACAATAGATTTAAAATTTTCCCGATTGGGAAAAAAGAAAGGCCCTTAAAAAGGCAAAAACAAAAGAGGGGAGGGCAAATTTAGAAATCGATATATTCCCTTTTAAAAAAGAAATAAAAAAGGGAATTAGAAAAGCAAAAAGAGATTATTTAGGTTAAAGTTCAAAGAATCGAAGACTAACCCAAAAGGATTCTTTCAGTTACAAAATAAATGGGAAAAAAAGGGGCCCCACTCAAAAGTTCCGGGGCAGCTCACGACGTATGGAAATGGTAAATTTTAACAATCTTCCCCTTTATTTTTTTCACGGAGGAACCAGCGAATTCCAGTAATAAAATTAGTAGAACAGACGATAAAAACTGTGCACTATTAGGGGCACAAGGACTGGGCCTTAGGAAATAATAAAATTAAAACCTAACAAATCCCCAGGCCCCGATGAAATGTATGCAAGGGTTCTAAAGGAATGTAAAGAGGTGCTTAGCACACCTTTGGCTAATCTTTTCAACATATCACTACAAACTGGCATGGTGCCAGATAAGTGGAAAATGGCAAATGTGATACCTATTTTCAAAACAGGTGACAGGTCCTTAGCTTCGAACTATAGACCAATAAGCCTAACCTCCATAGTGGGAAAATTTATGGAATCAATAATTGCCGAGGCAGTTCGTAGCCACCTTGAAAAGCATAAATTAATCAACGAATCTCAGCATGGTTTTACAAAGGGGCGTTCCTGCCTTACGAATTTATTAACTTTTTTCACTAAGGTATTTGAGGAGGTAGATCATGGTAATGAATATGATATTGTGTATATGGACTTCAGTAAGGCTTTTGACAGGGTCCCACATCAGAGACTATTGAGGAAAATTAAAGCACATGGAATAGGAGGAGAAATTTTTTCCTGGATAGAGGCATGGTTGACAAATAGGCAGCAGAGAGTTTGCATAAATGGGGAGAAATCAGAGTGGGGAAGTGTCACGAGCGGTGTTCCACAGGGTCAGTGTTGGGCCCCCTGCTGTTCACAATCTACATAAACGACATAGATGAGGGCATAAAGAGCGACATCGGCAAGTTTGCCGATGACACCAAAATAGGCCGTCGAATTCATTCTGACGAGGACATTCGAGCACTCCAGGAAGATTTGAATAGACTGATGCAGTGGTCGGAGAAATGGCAGATGCAGTTTAATATAGACAAATGCAAAGTTCTAAATGTTGGACAGGACAATAACCATGCCACATATAAACTAAATAATGTAGATCTTAATATTACGGATTGCGAAAAAGATTTAGGAGTTCTGGTTAGCAGTGATCTGAAACCAAGACAACAGTGCATAAGTGTTCGCAATAAAGCTAATAGAATCCTTGGCTTCATATCAAGAAGCATAAATAATAGGAGTCCTCAGGTTGTTCTTCAACTCTATACATCCTTGGTTAGGCCTCATTTAGATTATGCTGCACAGTTTTTGGTCACCTTATTACAGAATGGATATAAATTCTCTGGAAAATGTACAAAGGAGGATGACAAAGTTGATCCCATGTATCAGAAACCTTCCCTATGAGGATAGACTAAGGGCCCTGAATCTGCACTCTGTAGAAAGACGTAGAATTAGGGGGATATGATTGAGGTGTATAAATGGAAGACAGGAATAAATAAAGGGGATGTAAATAGTGTGCTGAAAATATCTAGCCTAGACAGGACTCGCAGCAATGGTTTTAAGTTGGAAAAATTCAGATTCAGGAAGGATATAGGAAAGTACTGGTTTGGTAATAGAGTTGTGGATGAGTGGAACAAACTCCCAAGTACAGTTATAGAGGCCAGAACGTTGTGTAGCTTTAAAAATAGGTTGGATAAATACATGAGTGGATGTGGGTGGGTGTGAGTTAGACCTGATAGCTTGTGCTACCAGGTCGGTTGCCGTGTTCCTCCCTTAAGTCAATGTGACCTGACCTGACTAGGTTGGGTGCATTGGCTTAAGCCGGTAGGAGACTTGGACCTGCCTCGCATGGGCCAGTAGGCCTTCTGCAGTGTTCCTTCGTTCTTATGTTCTTATGTTCTTATTCAAGGAAGGAGCACGGCACCAGACCCAGCAGCACAAGCTAGTCAGGTCCAACTCACACCCACACACACCCACTCATGTATTCATATAACCTATTTTTAAAACTACACAACGTTTTAGCTTCAATAACTACTCGGGAGTTTGTTCCACTCATCCACAACTCTATTACCAAACCAGTGCTTTCCTATATCCTTCCTGAATCTGAATTGCGAGTCTTGTCTTGGCTGGAAATTTTCAGCACGCTATTTATATCCCCTTTATTAATTCCTATTTTCCATTTATACACCTCAGTCATATCCCCCTTAATTCTACGCCTTTTGAGAGAGTGCAGATTCAGGGCCCTTAGTCTATTCTCATAGGGAAGATTTCTGATACATGGGATCATCTTTGCCATCCTCCTCTGTACGTTTTCCAGAGCATTTATATCCATTCTGTAATACTGTGACCAGAACTGAGCAGCATAGTCTAAATGAGGCCTAACCAAGGATATATAGAGTTGAAGAACAACCTGAGGACTTCTATTATTTATACTTCTAGATATGAAGCAAAGAATTCTGTTAGCTTTATTGCGAACACTAATGCACTGTTGTCTTGGTTTTAGGTTACTGCTAACCAGAACTCCTAAATCCTTTTCGCAATCAGTAGTATTAAGATCTACATTATTTAGTTTATATGTGGCATGGTTATTTACCTGTCCAACATTTATAACTTTGCATTTGTCAATATTAAACTGCATCTTCCACTTCTCCGACCATTGCATCAGTCTATTCAAATCATCCTGGAGTGCTCTAGTGTCCTCATTAGAATGAATTGGACGGCCTATTTTGGTGCCATCAGCAAATCTGCTTATGTCGCTATTTATTCCCTCATCTATGTCGTTTATGTAAATTGTGAACAACAAGGGGCCCGACACTGACCCCTGAGGAACACCGCTTGTGACGTGCCCCCATTCTGATTTCTGCCCATTTATGCAAACTCTCTGCTGCCTATTTTTCAGTCATGCCTCTACCCTGGAAAAAATTTCTCCTCCTATTCCGTGTGCCTTAAGTTTCCTCAATAGCCTCTGGTGTGGAACTCTATTGAAAGCCTTACTGAAGTCCATATACACATTATCATATTCATTACCATGATCTACCTCCTCAAACACCTTAGTGAAAAAAGTTAGTAAATTCGTAAGACAGGAACGCCCATTTGTAAAACCGTGTTGAGATTCATTAATCAATCTGTGCCTGTCAAGATGGCTACGAAGTGCTTCGGCAATTATTGATTCCATCCCTTGCATACATATCACGTTTGCCAAAGAACAGGTCCCAGTTATCAATGCAGTTATCATACAGGCTCGGGTGTCATCCACAAAGGAAGACACGGTGCTATTGCTTACATTTCTACGTCAGATATAAGGATGAGGAACAGGATGGGACCGAGTGTGAAAGACTTGGTTGTGTTAATGTCAGAGGATCTCACTTTTAAGTATCACAACAGTGTCACTATCACATGTGAGAGGAAAATGATAGGATGGATAATGAGAACCACCAAAAAAAGGGATGCCTAGTTAATGATGATTATTTTTAAATCACTTCTCTTAAAATTGTAAGATTTCTGTACACTAACAACTCCCTTCAAGGCAGGTGAAATAGATCTTCAAAATGTACAGAGAACCTTTACTGAATATGTAAGTTCTATAAAAATTCCTTATCCAATGGGAACGCTTGGAGTCACTTGACTAAAAGTTCTGGTTCGTTTGGCCACCAGTAACAGCCTGGTTGCTCAGGCCCTGTTACACCCGTAGGCATCAAGTACAAGGCTGCAGGAGGCTGACCCCTGAAACACTCTCCAGGTAGACTCCTTCAGGTAACCAATCACTGCGAGTGCTGCCACGTGATTGGTCAAGAGGGTCAATTGTTGTTGAGATTGAACATCAGAATGAGGAACAAATGTGATCAGAGTGACAGTGACCGTGGAATAATTGTTGGTGCTAGACGGGGCGGTTTCAGTATCTCAGACACCGTTAATTTCGTGGAATTTTCACACACAACAGTCTCTAGAGTTTACATAGAATGGAGTGAAAACAGAAAACATTCAGTGAGCGGCATTTCTGTGGGCGAAAATGTTTTGTTAATGAATAATGTCAGAGGAGAATGGCCAGACTGGTTCAAGCTGACAGGAAGGTGACACGTTTCAACAGTGGTATGCATGAGAGCATCTCTGAATGCACTACACCTCTAATCTTGAAGTGGATGGGCTACAGCACCTGACCACACCGGGTTCACTTCTATCAGCTAAAAATAGGAAACTGAGGCTACAGTGGGCACAGGATTAGCAAAACGGGACACCTAAAGATTGTAAAAACTGGTCTGACCAATCACTATTTCTGCTGCGACAAGTAGATGACAGTCAGAATTTCTTGTAAACCTTTGGGATGTGGTGAAACGAGGTAAAATTAAAAAGAAAAGTGTAAAACAGTCAAAATTGTATTTGTGTCGCAATAAACAAAAGCTACACTCATGAAATATTTTTGAAGCAAGGCATTGTTATTGTTAACTCTCCTGCAAGATGTGACGAATGGTTTTGAAAACCGACAAGTTGAAGAATTGAGAGAGTTATGCAAGATACGGGAATCTTTATTGAATAAACGTTTCGCCACACAGTGGCTTCATCAGTCCAATACAAACCAGGAAGGTATAAGGAGAGGAGGAGTTTGAGGTAACCAATCCCTCAGCCTGGAGTCGATGGACTGAACACATCGACTCCAGGCTTCGTATAAGACTGATGAAGCCACTGTGTGGCGAAACGTTTCTTCAATAAAGATTCCCGTATCTTGCACAAGTGTCTCAATTCCTCACCTCTCCTGCAAGTTTGTGGCTCTGGGCACCAGTCTGGGCACCAGTCTGGGCACCAGTCTGGGCACCAGTCTGGGCACCAGTCTGTATTCACCTATTAACGCTACAGACGCCATTTTTAAATGGCCTTAATTTAACTCTATGATTATTGAATTACTTCAAAATGTACTCTGTGTGTATTAAACTTTTGTGTGGAATCCTTCACGGACTATCCACTCGCTAAAGTTGCAGTCACCTCTGATAATTTACTTGTTAGCAAGTGGCTCTAATGTTGCACTTGTTAGCAAGTGGTTCTAATGTTGCACTTGTTAGCAAGTGGCTCTAATGTTGTACTTGTTAGCAAGTGGCTCTACTGTTGCACTTGTTAGCAAGTGGTTCTAATGTTGCATTTGTTAGCAAGTGGTTCTAACGTTGCATTTGTTAGCAAGTGGCTCTACTGTTGCACTTGTTAGCAAGTGGTTCTACTGTTGCACTTGTTAGCAAGTGGTTCTACTGTTGCATTTGTTAGCAAGTGGCTCTGTTGCATTTGTCAGCAAGTGGCTCTACTGCTGCATTTGTCAGCAAGTGGCTCTGTTGCATTTGTTAGCAAGTGGTTCTACTGTTGCACTTGTTAGCAAGTGGTTCTACTGTTGCACTTGTTAGCAAGTGGTTCTACTGTTGCACTTGTTAGCAAGTGGTTCCACTGTTGCGTTCGTTAGCAAGTGGCTCTGTTGCATTTGTTAGCAAGTGGCTCTACTGTTGCACTGGTTAGCAAGTGGCTCTACTGTTGCACTGGTTAGCAAGTGGCTCTAATGTTGCACTTGCTAGCAAGTGGTTCTACTGTTGCACTTGTTAGCAAGTGGTTCTACTGTTGCACTTGTTAGCAAGTGGTTCTACTGTTGCACTTGTTAGCAAGTGGTTCTACTGTTGCACTTGTTAGCAAGTGGTTCTACTGTTGCACTTGTTAGCAAGTGGTTCTACTGTTGCACTTGTTAGCAAGTGGTTCTACTGTTGCACTTGTTAGCACGTGGTTCTACTGTTGCACTTGTTAGCAAGTGGTTCTACTGTTGCACTTGTTAGCAAGTGGTTCTACTGTTGCACTTGTTAGCAAGTGGCTCTACTGTTGCACTTGTTAGAAAATGGTTCTAATGTTAATCTTGTAAGCAAGAGGCTCTACTGTTGTACTTGTTAGCAAATGGTTCTAATGTTAATCTTGTAAGCAAGTGGTTCTATTGTTGTACTTGTTAGCAAGTGGTTCTACTGTTGCACTTGTTAGCAAGTGGTTCTACTGTTGCACTTGTTAGCAAGTGGTTCTAATGTTAATCTTGTAAGCAAGTGGTTCTACTGTTGCACTTGTTAGCAAGTGGTTCTACTGTTGCACTTGTTAGCAAGTGGTTCTACTGTTGCACTTGTTAGCAAGTGGTTCTACTGTTGCACTTGTTAGCAAGTGGTTCTACTGTTGCACTTGTTAGCAAGTGGTTCTACTGTTGCACTTGTTAGCAAGTGGTTCTACTGTTGCACTTGTTAGCAAGTGGTTCTACTGTTGCACTTGTTAGCAAGTGGTTCTACTGTTGCACTTGTTAGCAAGTGGTTCTACTGTTGCACTTGTTAGCAAGTGGTTCTACTGTTGCACTTGTTGGCAAGTGACTCTACTGTTACACTTGCTGGCAAGTGACTCTCCTCTTACACTTGCTGACAAGTGACTCTACTGTTACACTTGCTAACAAGTGACTCTACTGTTACACTTGCTAACAAGTGACTCTACTGTTACACTTGCTAACAAGTGACTCTACTGTTACACTTGCTAACAAGTGACTCTACTGTTACACTTGCTAACAAGTGATGCTACTGTTACACTTGCTAACAAGTGACTCTACTGTTACACTTGCTAACAAGTGACTCTACTGTTACACTTGCTAACAAGTGACTCTACTGTTACACTTGCTAACAAGTGACTCTACTGTTACAAGGGAAGATAGTTTGAGAATAACTCTGTGTATATTGCGCCGACAGAGTGGTATTATATACCATTCTTGCACAGAGTCTTTTACTGCTGCCAGGGAGAGGTTTTGATCCATGGAACTAGATTTTTCCAACCCTTGGATCAAATCTGAGTGTCTTCCATTACCCAGGCATTGTGGGTTTGGCGCTTCCTGCTGACTAATAAAGCATTAATACATTGCATATGAGAGGAATCATCTTCAGTCGCCCAGGATTGATCCTGAGTCCATCGGTTGTTAGCCAAAAGCACAATTTTCAGAAAATCTAGTTTGAATTCATGTATACTTTTCTTGCCAACTTCAACACAACGTTTATAACAACACAGACACACAAAAAAATTCAGAATTGTCTTGGAGGAGAAAAGTGGCAACACAAAGTTATAAATGATCAGAATAATTGTCCTGAATGTTATGAAGTTGTGTTGCCAGATCAAAGTGAACTTGAGTAGGAAAATAAAGAAATATTTAAGTTTCATTATTTACACTGAAAGATTTAGAATTATAATGTAATGGGACGATGCTAAAATTTTAGTCGACTGATACCCAGTTTTGGACGATATCGACACTTTTCCTGCTTTTATTTATTAAGACTATGTTAAGTATTAAATAACACGGAAAGGCTAAATATTAATTTCCCTGAGATTATTTTATTACATGGTGTGTTGTGTTAGATACTGGTTGTCAAAGGAACTTGTCGATAGATTGGGAGAGTATGTGTGTGTGTGTGTGTGTGTACTCACCTAATTGTTGTTGCAGGGGTTGAGTCATATCTCCTGGCCCTGCTTCTTCACCAGTCGTTACTAGGTCACTCTTCTTGCTCCATGAGCTTTATCATACCTCTTCCTAAAGCTATGTATGGGTCTTGCCTCCACTATATCATTTCCCGGAATATTCCACTTCCTGACAACACTATGGCTGAAGAAATACTTCCTAATATCCCTGTGTCTCATCTGAGTCTTAAGTTTCCAATTATAACCCCTTGTTTCTGTGTTCCATCTCTGGAACATCCTGTCTCTGTCCACTTCGTCGATTCCTCTCAGTATTTTACATGTCATTATCATGTACCCCCTGTCCCTCCTGTCCTCCAGTGTCGTCAGGTCAATTTCTCTTAAGCCCTCCTCGTAGGACATGCCCCTTAACTCCGGGACTAGTCTCGTTGCAAACCTAGAGCTGCATCCTCCAGTATGAGCCTGACGTACACAGTGTACAGTGTCTGTAACGAATATTCTTAGGTTTACTGGCCGCTCATATGCTGCAGCAGTTATTTGGTTTATGTGGGCCTCAGGAGATGTACTCGGTATTATGCACACCCCAAAATCCTTTTCGTTGAGTGAGGTTTGTAGTCTTTGGCCCCCTTTAGACTGTTCTCTGTCTGTGGTCTTGTTTGTCATTCCTCGGTGTTCATGACTTTGCACTTGGTGGGGTTTAACTCCAGAAGCCAGTTGCTGGACCAGGCCTGCAGCCTGTCCAGATTCCTCTGTAGTCCTGCCTGGTTCTCCTCCGACTGAATTCTCCTCATTAATTTCACATCGTCTGCAAACAGGAACACTTCTGAGTCTATTCCTTCCGTCATGCCATTCACATATACCAGAAACATCATCGGTCCTAGGACTAACCCCTGTGGAACCCCGCTAGTCACAGGCACCCACTCTGACACCTCATGATGTGCCATGCCTCACTGATGCGTTACCGTCAGGTATTCTCTGATCCAGTGCAGCGCCTTCCTCGTTATACTTGCTTGGATCTCCAGCTTATAGACAAATTACTTTTGTGGAACTGTGTCGAAGTTTCGTTACAGTTCAAGAAGACGCAATATACCCTCTCTCTCTCTCTCTCTCTCTCTCTCTCTCTCTCTGGTCTTTCTGCCTTCCCTTTTTCACAGAATTCCAGTAAGTGTTGTGATAAAGGATTTCCATTCCCTGAAACCATGCTGGTTGTCGTCCCAGGTGTGTACTCACTTATTTGTGGTTGCAGGGGTCGATTCATAGCTCCTGGTCCCGCCTCTTCACTGATCGCTACTAAGTCCTCTTTCCCTGCTCCGTGAGCTTTATCGTACCTCGTTTTAAAACTATGTATGATTCCTGCCTCCACTACGTCACTTGCCAGACTATTCCACTTCCTGACAGCTCAATGAAATACTTCCTAACATCCCGTTCACTCATCTGAGCCTTTAACTTCAAATTGTAACCCCTTATTTCTGTGTCCCATCTCTAGAACATCCTGTTAATTCCTCGCAGTATTTTGTATGTCGTTATCATGTCTCCCCTAACCTTCCTATCCTCCCGTGTCGTCAGGCCAATTTCCCTTAACCTTAGCTCTGGAACTAGTATTGTTGCGAACCTTTGCACTTCTCTATTTTTTGACGTGTATAACCAGGTGTGGGTTCGTAATTGGTGCTGCATACTCCAGTATGGGCCTGACGTACACGGTGTACAGAGTCTTGAACGATTCCTTACTGAGGTCTCGGAACGCTGTCCTCAGGTTTGCCAGATGAACCTACACTGCAGCAGTAATCTGACTGATGTGCACCTCAGGAGATGTGCTCGGTATTATACTCACCCCAAGATCCTTTTCCTTGAGCGAAGTTTCTAGTCTTTGGCCGCCTAGACTATACTCTGTTTGCAGTCTTCTCTATCCTTCCCCGATCTTCATGACTTTGCACTTGGCCGGGTTAATATACAGATATATATTATGCAGAGGTATTTCTCCATTACTTTTTGGATGTTGAGCTGCAAAACTTATTTGAAAAAAATTGGTGTAAATTTTAAGGTTAACTTTATAATGACTCTGAAATTCACAAGTGGAGGAGGCTGGAGGTAGTGGAGGAGGCTGGAGGTAGTGGAGGAGGCTGGAGGTAGTGGAGGAGGCTGGAGGTAGTGGAGGAGGCTGGAGGTAGTGGAGGAGGTTGGAGATAGTGGAGGAGGCTGGAGGTAGTGGAGGAGACTGGAGGTAGTGGAGGAGGCTCGAGGTAGTGGAGGAGGCTGGAGGTAGTGGAGGAGACTGGAGGTAGTGGAGGAGACTGGAAGTAGTGGAGGAGACTGGTTGTAGTGGAGGAGACTGGAGGTAGTGGAGGAGACTGGAGGTAGTGGATGAGGCTGGAGGTAGTGGATGAGGCTGGAGGTAGTGGATGAGGCTGGAGGTAGTGGAGGAGACTGGAGGTAGTGGAGGAGACTGGATTTAGTGGAGGAGACTGGTTGTAGTGGAGGAGACTGGAGGTAGTGGAGGAGACTGGAGGTAGTGGAGGAGACTGGAGGTAGTGGAGGAGACTGGAGGTAGTGGAGGAGGTTGGAGGTAGTGGAGGAGACTGGAGGTAGTGGAGGAGACTGGAGGTAGTGGAGGAGGCTGGAGGTAGTGGAGGAGGCTGGAGATAGTGGAGGAGGCTGGAGGTAGTGGAGGAGGCTGGAGATAGTGGAGGAGGCTGGAGGTAGTTGAGGAGACTGGAGGTAGTGGAGGAGGCTGGAGGTAGTGGAGGAGGCTGGAGATAGTGGAGGAGGCTGGAGGTAGTGGAGGAGACTCGAGGTAGTGGAGGAGGCTGGAGGTAGTGGAGGAGCTCTAGGTAGTGGAGGAGACTGGAGGTAGTGGAGGAGACTGGAGGTAGTGGAGAAGCCTGGAGGTAGTGGAGGAGCCTCTAGGTAGTGGAGGAGACTGGAGGTAGTGGAGGAGACTGGAGGTAGTGGAGGAGGCTGGAGGTTGTGGAGGAGACTGGAGGTAGTGGAGGAGACTGGAGGTAGTGGAGGAGACTGGAGGTAGTGAAGGAGGCTGGAGGTAGTGGAGGAGACTGGAGGTAGTGAAGGAGGCTGGAGGTAGTGGAGGAGACTGGAGGTAGTGGAGGAGGCTGGAAGTAGTGGAGGAGGCTGGAGGTAGTGGAGGAGACTGGAGGTAGTGGAGGAGACTGGAGGTAGTGGAGGAGGCTGGAGGTAGTGGAGGAGACTGGAGGTAGTGGAGGAGGCTGGAGGTAGTGGAGGAGGCTGGAGGTAGTGGAGGAGGCTGGAGGTAGTGGAGGAGACTGGTGGTAGTGGAGGAGACTGGAGGTAGTGGAGGAGACTGGAGGTAGTGGAGGAGACTGGAGGTAGTGGAGGAGGCTGTTGGTAGTGGAGGAGGCTTGAGGTAGTGGAGGAGGCTGGAGGTAGTGGAGGAGACTGGTGGTAGTGGAGGAGACTGGAGGTAGTGGAGGAGACTGGTGGTAGTGGAGGAGACTGGAGGTAGTGGAGGAGACTGGAGGTAGTGGAGGAGACTGGAGGTAGTGGAGGAGGCTGTTGGTAGTGGAGGAGGCTTGAGGTAGTGGAGGAGGCTGGAGGTAGTGGAAGAGACTGGAGGTAGTGGAGGAGACTGGAGGTAGTGGAGGAGCCTGGAGGTAGTGGAGGAGCCTCGAGGTAGTGGAGGAGCCTGGAGGTAGTGGAGGAGCCTCTAGGTAGTGGAGGAGACTGGAGGTAGTGGAGGAGACTGGAGGTAGTGGAGGAGACTGGAGGTAGTGGAGGAGGCTGGAGGTAGTGGAGGAGGCTCGAAGTAGTGGAGGAGACTGGAGGTAGTGGAGGATGCTGGAGGTAGTGGAGGAGGAGGCTGGAGGTAGTGGAGGAGGAGGCTGGAGGTAGTGGAGGAGGCTGCTGAAGGCAGTGGAAATTTGTATCTTAAGGCAAACTGTGGTGAGAATTCCATGCAAAGAATTCGTAGCTAGAAGATTGGGTGACACAGTTACTATAAGTGTTACCCAGAGGGCTGAGGAGGGGTTACTAAAGTGCTTTTGATATTTAGAGACCATGGATCAAAAATAGGATGCCTTGGAGTCTATAAATCTGTAGTGAATGAACGGACTGGTAGGGGTCGTCCTAGTAAATACTTTAGGGAGACGACAAATAAAGCTTCATATGCTTAGACATCCAGCAGGGGAGTTTGAGCATGTTATATAGGAGTGGAGGCAAGTGGTTTTTATGACTTGACGTGCTGTTGGAGTGTAAACAAAGTAACATTTATGAAGAGGTTCAGGGGAACCAGTTAGTGGGCCTTGACTCTTGAGGGTAGGAAATACAGAGTCTACACTCTGAAGGAGAGGTGGATGAGGTGGGAGGGGTGGGGTTGCAGTCTGGATGGACATCTATACTGTAATGTCTGCCTCTGGCATGAGAATCATAGCACAGTGGTACCTCGGTATACGACCTTAATTCGTTCCAGAAGGCTGTTCGCGTGCCGATCTGTTCGAGTACCGAACGAATTTGTTCCCATAAGGAATAATGTAAAGTAGATTAATTCTTTTCAGACCCCAAAATACACTAACAAAACCACTTACAATAATACACTTGCATAATTGTTCGAGTAGGAAACTGGTCGTATACCGAGCTACCACAGTATTTAATGTTACAATTATATAGAATAAAATGCGGTACTGATTTTCCTTTCGTAACCTGATACTATTTAATTTTTTCTTAATATTATAGTGGCAGTATATGTTACCTTAAACTTCCCAGATTTGTCTTACGTTTAGTGGGTAACAACTGGTATTTTTCACTTCAAATTTTGGTTGTGCTGCTGAATTTTGTCAGAAAGAAGAAAATATTATCAGAAAGTCGTACTATTTTCAGTCTATATTGTTTTATGATTCCCCTGAAAGAGGATGGTTACAGTCGACGCCCGAAACCTATTTTTCACTTTCAAGTTTTACGTTCATAACTAGAGAACGGTGCACCTGATCGGCTTCAACCTTCCAGTGTTGGTGAATCATACCTAGTTAATTAGGTCGTACAGGTCCTCTTTGTAAATTTAAAATTTTTTGTTAGTTTAAGCTAAACTTTAAATTTATAAAGCTTAAGTCTGTCTTTTTTAATTTAAATAATGCGATTTTTAACATGTAATAACTAAAGAGATTTTTTTCTGAACAATATACCACGGGTGGGGTTCGAACCCGCGATCAGAGAGTCTCAAAACTAACGCGTCGGTCTGTGGAGTTTTGAGACTCTCTGACCGCGGGTTCTAACCCCACCCGTGGTATGGCTTCTCTCTCTTGATCAGCAACCAACATTAAGCACTTGAGGATTTTTTGTCAACTGTTGACGAAAATGCAAATTGTGATGTTGGGTTTCTACGTCTGTAAAACATTTAAAAACATTGTATAGAATTACTTCTAACTTGCAATATATGTTTTAATGTAATCATCATGGTTGCTTGGAGTTTACCTGGAGTTGTTTCCGGAGGTCAGGGTGCCCGCGGTTCGATCCCAGACCAGACCACCTGCTTGCTGACCTCATGGATAAAGTTGTTAGAGCCTGACTCGCCCAGTCCAATGTATGCAGCACAACCCAGTTAATCAGGAACCCTTTTTGAGGAATCTTACGCGTTCCTTCTTGAAGACATCTAGGTGTTTGTTCGTAATTCCCCTCTTATGCATGAAGGGAGAGCGCTGATGAGTCGTGGTCCCTTAACACTTATTGAATTCTTCTCTTAGTGTACTCATGGCTTCCTTGCTTCTCACTGGAAGTAACCTGTAGTCTGTGCCAAGCTTCTTCTTTTCGTAAGTAATAATTTCGGTGTCCAGTATCTTCCGGGTGTAGATTATAATGGATCTTTCTTGCCTACATTCTAAGCAGTACAGTTCTAGGAACTTAGTTTAGATAAATGAACTGTGAAAGTTCTCTGTACATTTTCCAGCTCAGTAGTTTGTCCTGTCTTAAAGGGAACGGTTAGTACACAGTAATACTCCAGCTTACAGACACACCTAAGCGGTGTTATTATATGCTTGGTATCCCTGTGTAGAACATTCAAGTTATTCAATCTATCAGTGTTCTTACAGTTGCGATAACAACATTGTGCTCCTTGAACATGAGAACTTCTGGCATTATCACTCCCAGGTCTCACATTTCAATAACGTTCTATGGAATAATTTGAGTTCGACTTGTACTTTGATCTTGTTTTTATGTCCTCTATTATTCCATGGCGTGATAACTAAAATTTATCCTCACTGAACATCATATTGTTATCAGTGGCCCACTGGAAGACTTGGTTCATATCAACTTGAAGGTTCGCTGTGTCTTCAGTGGAAGAGGAAGAGAATGTGGGGAGCACTGTAGCAGCCCCTGATTTCATTCCATTTAATTTTACTCTTTGCGTTCTACTTATGAGGAAGTCAAAAGCCCATCTGAAAAGACAATGTATGCTACATATGCATTTTGTCTGTCTTTATGAGCATACAAAACCATGTTGTAATACTGCATCAGTTGCGAAAGTCCAGAGAAACTGGATATGAACCTGTGTTGACCTGGGTTGTGCAACTGATACAATATAATTGCCTTATTTGCAATTTTGTCTCTTAAAACCCTTTCTAATATCTTGATTGTGTGGGATGCTATGGCTATTGGTCTAGGAGTTTGGGTCTGGATCAAAAAGGCGTTGTCATGCAATCAGTAGCACACATGCTGTATTTTCATGACTGGACTCATTACATCGATTCAAGGCTGAGGGACTGATTACCTCAAACTACTCCTGTTCTTCACCTTTCTCCTTTGCACAGTGAATATTAAAATGGTATTAAATACCGACAGGTTGTTAGGTAAGACACATATGCAACAGTTAGGTATCTATTTCGAAACGTTTCGCCTACACAGTAGGCTTCTTCAGTTGAGTACAGAAAAGTTGGTAGAAGAGACGTGAAGACGATGTAATCAGTCCATCACCCTTGAAGTTTTGAGGTGGTCAGTCCCTCAGTCTGGAGAAGAGTTGTTCCATAGTCTGAAACAATATGGAGTTGAAGTGACAGGATGGAGCCTTATATACCGCCAGGAGGTGAGATGTAGGCCACTAGCAGAGGTAAGAATGTAGTGAATGGTTTTGAAAACCGACAAGTTGAAGAATTGAGACACTTATGCAACACTTCAACGCTTGTCCAACCTTTGGACGACGACCTACTTACACTAGTGGCAGGTCCCACTGTGATCCCGCCTCCTCCTGCTTCACCTCAACTGACTGCAGTATATAAGTTACCTCTCTGGCCCTATACTGCACTTCCTACAAGAGTGATGGACTGAACACATCGATTCTTGGTTGAGGGACTGATTACCTTAAGGTACTCCTCTTCTTCACCTTTCTCCTTTGCACAGTGAATATTAAAATGGTATAAAATACCGACAGGTTGTTAGGTAAGACACTTATGCAACAGTTAGGTATCTTTATTTCGAAACGTTTCGCCTACACAGTAGTCCTCTTCAGTCGAATACAGAGAAGTTGATAGAAGGGATAACTTGGACAACTTGTACTAGTGAGAACGGCTCCATAGTGTGTCAGACTATGGAACAGCTCTTCTCCAGACTGAGGGACTGACCACCTCAAAACTTCAAGGGTGATGGACTGATTACATCGTCTTCACGTCTCTTCTATTAACTTTTCTGTATTCGACTGAAGAAGCCTACTGTGTAGGCGAAACGTTTCGAAATGAAGATACCTAACTGTTGCATATGTGTCTTATCTAACATCCTTTGCACAGACTGATGAGGCCACTGTGTGGCGAAACGTTTCTTCATTAAAGATACCCAAGTGTTGATGAAATTAAGACATGTGCAACATCTGGGTATCTTTATTGTAGACGTTTCGCCATCCAGTGACTTTATCAATACAAATTCCAGGACATAACTTGAAGACAGTAGGACTATATACAGAAGATGAGGTAATCAGTCCCTCAACCTAGGAGTAGGTGCGAAGAGCACCATAGTCGTGGAGATTCTAAAGCAGAAGTAAGGAGCCTGGCGCTTATATACTAACGTCAGGTGTAGCAGACGAGGGCATAGTCACTGGTAGGCGGGTTCCCCAGTGGAAGTAGGTCCTTCCCAAAGAGATGGGTTAGTTGTAGTAGTAGTAGTCGTAGTCGTGAAGGTTATGTACATATGTCTAATTTATCAATCAGTAGCTTCTTCGAAGTCAAGCGGGGGTTAGAGTTATATCCTAGATTAGGCACAGTGTCTGCAACACTGTGCTTTTCATGACTGACTCTTGGGTTGTCAGTCTTAAGGTCGATTAGTGGCTTACTGAACACTGTCATTCTAAGACTTAATTATTTCACTCATTTCTTTGTTGTCGTTGATGTGTATATATAACATCTCTAATCAAAAGCCCGAAATTAGTCGTGTTTGACCTAGATTTTGCATACGAGAAAAAATATATTAAATTTCATTCAGTTTCGTTTACGGTTTGAACTCCCTGTCACTCCTGGACGTTTCCAGCCTGCACCACTGACACACCTTTCTTCACAACGGTGTGTATCTGGAACATACATCTAGTGCCACTTAGTTCATCCCCTCTATGTAAGAACATAATAAGGAACACTGAAGCAGGCCTACTGGCCCATACGAGGCAGGTTCAAGTCACTTGCCTGCTTAAACTAATAACCCACATAGTCAGGTCAGGTCACATCCACTTAAGGAAGGAGCAAGGAACAGACCTATTAGCACAAGTTAGTCAGGTCTAACTCACACCCACTCATGTATTTATCCAATTTATTTTTAAAACTACACAACGTGTTAGCTTCTGTGACGGTACTCGGGAGTTTGTTCCACTCATCCACAACTCTATTACCAATCCAGTGTTTTCCTATATCCTTCCTGAATCCGAATTTGTGCAACTTAAAACCATTGCTGCGAGTCCTGTCACGCTGTTTACATTCCCTTTATTTATTCCTGTTTTGCATTTATACACCTCAGTCATATCCTCCCTAATTCTACGCCTTTCTAGACAGTGTAGATTCAGGGCCTCAGTCTATCCTCATAGGGAAGCTTTCTGATACATGGGATCATCTTTGTCATCCTCCTTTGTACGTTTTCCAGAGCATTTATATTCATTCTGTAATACGGTGACCAGAACTGAGCAGCATAGTCTAAATGAGGCCTAGCCAAGGATATATAGAGTTGAAAAACAACCTAAGGACTCACATTATTTATGCTCCTTGATATACTGGTTCAGACCATCGCTTTTCATACTGTCTTCCCGGGGAATTTCAGGAAATTTACGATTTATTAGCTCCCAGGTAATGCCTTAGCTGCTTAAATTAAATTTGTTGAGTATAGCCTCATAGTTAAGAGTATTTTGCTGATTAGTAGAAGAACGTACGCATAAGAACATAAGAACATAAGAATGGAGGAACACTGCAGAAGGCCTACTGGCCCATGCGAGGCAGATCTGAAGTAATACTAAGGTGAGGTCCGAGTTTAACATCGACACTAATGTTCCTAACCAGGTGTTCATTATTAGTGAATAAATGGTCGTAGGCATTTTCTAGTCTAGTCAGTCTTCTATTTCCTGGAATAAGGCGCCTTAGTCAGTTCTTTAAAAGTTCAGTTTTAACCCTCATCTAAATTAGCTCCTGAGATTCTTTCAGCAATTACAGTCTGTGCTACACTGTTCCATTTTAGGTGCCTCAAATTGAAGTCTGCAAGAAATGACATATCTGGGACTGGGTTTGTAAGGTTATCAAGACAGTGGTCAGTTTTCAGTAGTTTGAACTCCGAACTTCTGTGAAGTTACACCTGGTAGTTTATACCGAGTTACAACAACTAGACTTAAGATTTTCAATTTTTACCACCAGAGTTTCGACTATATCATTCTTCGTATTTAGTAACTCTGTGTATATGAACGGCTCATTAGCACAGACCAACCCTCACTTGTCTGTTTTTCCGGAATTATCCAAGTAGACTGTATCATTAATCCTAATTCCATTGTCAAAGTAACCATATACGTGGGTTTCCATAAAGGATGAGCCTGGTTATAGACCGGGCCGAGGGGGCGTTGACCCCCGGAATCCTCTCCAGGTATACTCCAGGTAAAGGAGACCGCTGATGTTGCTTCTGCTAGGTTCAAGACTCTGAAAGTTTGATGACATAAATGTCATGTTTGTAGCCGAGCCTTGAGCTTTTTTGCTGACTTCATCATGTGTGGTTTTGGTGTGTCAGCAATTGACTTCATTTCCGGTCTAGGATGGTTCCTAAGTAGTGAAATGTTCTTGCCATTTTTTGCCATTCTTTATCAATTCATGGAACTAAATCATTGCTGTTCTTATAGCAAATATGTCTAATTTAAAATTCATGGTGCCATTTATGCCTCTTTCCCTTTATATAGAATACAGGGCCATTTACGTCAAAACAACGTCTCTCATTTACTAAGCCACTACACGTCTTGGAATGACGTAGTCTTTAATAATAATAATAATAATAATAATAATAATAATAATAATAATAATAATAATAATATCTTTATTTCTACCAGTACATATACAAGGTATACAGGTCATAGCTGACATCAATAACATACTACTATATACAAAGCTGCAAGTTACGTAAATTTTGTCCCAGGATGCGACCCACACCAGTCTACTAACTCTCAGGTTCCCATTTTACTGATGGGTGAACTTAGACAACCAGTGTGAAGAAAAACGCCCAATGTTTCCACCCTCGCCGGGAATCGAACCTGGACACTCGCCGTGTGAAACGAGAGCTTTAGCCACCAGCAGTATTTTATGGTCCTGTTTTGTTTTCAGGAAGGGGACCATTTTCGTGTTACTAGATCTGTAACGATATCTGTGGTAGCTGAGTCTGTTGGGGTCCGTAACTGTACCATTATTATAGGCTGGAGGTTGTGGTGGCAAGGGAGTGGTCTGGTTACAGGTGTTTTGGTGACAGGTGGTCTGGTTACAGGTGTTCTGGATACAGGTGCTCTGGTTACAGTGTTCTGTTTACAGGTGTTCTGGTGGCAGATGTTCTGGTGACAGGTGGTCTGGTGACAGGTGGTCTGGTGACAAGTATTCTGGTTACAGGTGTTCTGGATACAGGTGTTCTGGTTACAGGTGTTCTGGATACAGGTGTTCTGGATACAGGTGTTCTGGATACAGGTGTTCTGGATACAGGTATTCTGGATACAGGTGTTCTGAATACAGGTGTTCTGAATACATGTGTTCTGAATACAGGTGTTCTGAATACAGATATTCTGGTTACAGTTGTTCTGGATACAGTTGTTCTGGTTACAGTTGTTCTGGATACAGGTGTTCTGGATACAGGTGTTCTGGATACAGGTGTTCTGGATACAGGTGTTTTGGTTACAGGTGTTCTGGTTACAGGTATTCTCGATACAGGTGTTCTGAATACAGGTGTTCTGAATACAGATATTCTGGTTACAGGTGTTCTGGATACAGCTGTTCTGGTTACAGGTATTCTGGATACAGGTGTTCTGGATGCAGGTGTTCTGGTTACAGGTGTTCTGGATACAGGTGTTCTGGATACAGGTGTTCTGGATACAGGTGTTCTGGATACAGGTGTTCTGGATACAGGTGTTCTGGATACAGGTGTTCTGGATACGGGTATTCTGGATACAGGTGTTCTGGATACAGGTGTTCTGGATACAGGTGTTCTGGATACAGGTGTTTTGGATATAGGTATTCTGGTTACAGGTGTTTTGGATACAAGTATTCTGGTTACAGGTGTTCTGGATACAGGTGTTCTGGTTACAGGTGTTCTGGATACAGGTGTTCTGGTTACAGGTGTTCTGGATACAGGTATTCTTGATACAGGTGTTTTGGATATAGGTATTCTGGATACAGGTGTTTTGGATACAAGTATTCTGGTTACAGGTGTTCTGGATACAGGTGTTCTGGTTACAGGTGTTCTGGATACAGGTATTCTTGATACAGGTGTTCTGGATACACGTCTTTCTTGCAGTGGATATCTTCACATCAGAGTTGTCTGCTGTAATTCGCATATATTGAATATTTTCTTTATTTTCCTTGGTATTCCAACTCTGAGAGAGTAGGCTCTTGAGTTTGTCGGATCCGGGTGGAAACACTGGGGGCGTTACCCTACACCTGATGTCCCATTCACCTAGCAGCAAGTAGGTACCTAGGTGTTGGCCATTTGGTACGGGTCGCATCCTGGGTTTCATAATAAACCTGAGTTGCCCGAAATGCTCTGCATAAACAGGGCTTTCTACATAGTATGTCAGTGATGTCAGTTATGGTCTTTATAAGTTGTATCATGTGCTCGTAGAAAAGATATAATTATTATTAGTATAATAATAATAATAATAATAATTAATTTTTTTACCATATTCCAAGAAAAGCCCTGTATCCCTTAATTATTATTCAGGAACCTCTTAAGTACTTTCCAGAATCCTTTCAATAAAAACTCGTCCTTATTGCAAATACAGTATTACGATAAAACTTTCAAAACAAGTGAATGATGAGTCTGTTAAAAGTCATTTGTTCTGTTAAAGTCTGAGTCTGTTAAAGTCATTCACTTAACATTCCTTTTAAAACAAGTAATGCTAAGTGAATGATAAGTCTGTTAAAGTCATTTATTCTGTCGCTTGGCTGGAATATTGTTGTACACTAAGAACTCCACTCGAGGCAGGTGGAATTGCTGATCTAGAAAATGTACAGAGAACCTTAATTGCTCGTATTAGTTTAGTCAAGCAAGTTAATTACTGGGAATGTTTGAAGTCCCTTGACCTGCACTACCTGGAACGTAAATGAGAAAGATTTATTACGACTTCACCTGGAAAATTTTAGAGGGACAGGTCTCTCGGTAGGCGGTGTGACATCCCCAGTGTTCGCGGCCAAACACTATTACCTGGAGTTTACCTGGAGTGAGTTCCGGGGGTCAACGCCCCCGCGGCCCGGTCTGTGACCAGGCCTCCTTAGGTCAGTATCCCAGGATGCGACCCACACCAGTACCCATTTTACTGATGGGGAACATAGACAACAGGTGGAAAGAAACACGTCCAATGTTTCTACTCTGGCTGGGAATCGAACCCAGGCCGTCACCGTGTGAAGCGAGAGCGTTAACCACCAGGCCACCAGAGCCACCAACAGTCTCCCAGTATATATGAAGGGGAATTATCAATAGACCTCTGCCTGTCTTGTAGAGGAAACTGGACAAATACCTCAAATCAGTGCCTGATCTGGGTTACGTGTTGCCAGCAGTAACAGCCTGGTTGATCAGGCCCTGATCCACAGGGAGGCCTGGTCGTACACCGGGCCGCGGAGGCGACCCCAGGTAGGTAGGTAGGTAACATGAAATCACTGTTTTTTTCTCCCCAAGGACATCCTTCGTGTGTTAGACAAGTACTCGTGCAGCATGCCATCCAGTCAGTAGCAGCGCACAAATCAACACTCTGGAGTAGCCCACAAATCAACACTCTGGAGTAGCCCACACATCAATACTCTGGAGTAGCCCACACATCAATACTCTGGAGTAGCCCACAAATCAACACTCTGGAGTAGCCCACACATCAATACTCTGGAGTAGCCCACACATCAATACTCTGGAGTAGCCCACAAATCAACACTCTGGAGTAGCCCACTAATCAACACTCTGGAGTAGCCCACACATCAATACTCTGGAGTAGCCCACAAATCAACACTCTGGAGTAGCCCACACATCAATACTCTGGAGTAGCCCACACATCAATACTCTGGAGTAGCCCACAAATCAACACTCTGGAGTAGCCCACACATCAATACTCTGGAGTAGCCCACAAATCAGCACTCTGGAGTAGCCCACAAATCAACACTCTGGAGTAGCCCACACATCAACACTCTGGAGTAGCCCACAAATCAACACTCTGGAGTAGCCCACAAATCAACACTCTGGAGTAGCCCACACATCAACACTCTGGAGTAGCCCACACATCAACACTCTGGAGTAGCCCACAAATCAACACTCTGGAGTAGCCCACAAATCAACACTCTGGAGTAGCCCACAAATCAACACTCTGGAGTAGCCCACAAATCAACACTCTGGAGTAGCCCACAAATCAACACTCTGGAGTAGCCCACAAATCAACACTGGAGTAGGCCACAAATCAACACTCTGGAGTAGGCCTCAAATCAACACTCTGGAGTAGCCCACAAATCAACTCTCTGGAGTAGCCCACAAATCAACACTCCGGAGTAGGCCTCAAATCAACACTCTGGAGTAGCCCACAAATCAACACACTGGTGCAGCAGACAAATCTGGAGAAGCCCACAAATAAACTCTCTGGAGTAACCCACAAATCAACACACTGGTGCAGCAGACAAATCTGGAGAAGCCCACAAATAAACTCTCTGGAGTAACCCACAAATCAACACACTGGAGTAGCCCACAAATCAACACTCTGGAGTAGCCCACAAATCAACACTCTGGAGTAGCCCACAAATCAACTCTCTGGAGCAGCCCACAAATCAACACTCTGGAGTAGCCCACAAATCAACACTCTGGAGTAGGCCACAAATCAACACCCTGGAGTAGCCCACAAATCAACACTCTGGAGTAGCCCACAAATCAACACTGGAGTAGGCCACAAATCAACACTCTGGAGTAGCCCACAAATCAACACTCCGGAGTAGGCCTCAAATCAACACTCTGGAGTAGCCCACAAATCAACTCTCGGAGTAGCCACAAATCAACACTCCGGAGTAGGCCTCAAATCAACTCTCTGGAGTAGCCCACAAATCAACACTCCGGAGTAGGCCTCAAATCAACACTCTGGAGTAGCCCACAAATCAACTCTCTGGAGTAGCCCACAAATCAACACTCTGGAGTACGCCTCAAATCAACACTCTGGAGTAGCCCACAAATCAACACTCTGGAGTAGCCCACAAATCAACACTCTGGAGTAGCCCACAAATCAACACTCTGGAGAAGCCCACAAATCAACACTGGAGTAGGCCACAAATCAACACTCTGGAGTAGCCCACAAATCAACTCTCTGGAGTAGCCCACAAATCAACTCTCTGGAGTAGCCCACAAATCAACACTCTGGAGTAGCCCACAAATCAGCACTCTGGAGAAGCCCACAAATCAACACTGGAGTAGGCCACAAATCAACACTCTGGAGTAGCCCACAATCAACTCTCTGGAGTAGCCCACAAATCAACACTCCGGAGTAGGCCTCAAATCAACACTCTGGAGTAGCCCACAAATGAACACTCTGGAGTAGCCCACAAATCAACACTGGGGTAGCCCACGAATCAACACTCTGGAGTAGCCCACAAATCAACACTGGAGTAGCCCATAAATCAACACTGGAGTAGCCCACAAATCAACACTGGAGTAGCCTACAAATCAACACTCTGGAGTAGCCGACGAATCAACACACTGGAGTAGCCCACAAATTAACACTGGTGTAGCCCACAAATCGAGAATCTGGAGTAGCCCACAAATCGAGAATCTGGAGTAGCCTACAAATCATCTCTATAGTAGCCCACAAATCGTCTCTCTGGAGTAGCCCACAAATCATCTCTCAGGAGTAGCCCACAAATCATCTCTCTGTAGTAGCGCACAAATCATCTCTCTGGAGTAGCCCACAAATCATCTCTCTGGAGTAGCCCACAAATCATCTCTCTGGAGTACCCCACAAATCATCTCTCTGGAGTAGCCCACAAATCAACACACTGGTGCAGCAGACAAATCTGGAGTAAGCACAACAAATAAACTCTTGAGTAAACACACAAATCAACACTCGAGAAGCCCACAAATCAACACTTTGGAGTAGCCCACAAATCTACACCCTGGAGTAGTCCACATAACACAAACTGCATTTCCTAGATGCTTCCTCTATTAACCTCAGCTCTACCATTCGTCTTGCCCACAAAACCTCCTTTACCCCCTCCCTCCAACCTTTTTGAGACGACCCCTACCCCGCTTCCGTCCCTACATATATATATATATATATTATATATATATATATACATATTATAGATTATATATATATATATATATATATATATATATTATATATATATATATATATATATATATATATATATAAAAAACCTAGGTAGTAGGTTGGTAGACAGCAACCACCCAGGGAGGTACTACCGTCCTGCCAAGTGAGTGTAAAACGAAAGCCTGTAATTGTTTTACATGATGGTAGGATTGCTGGTGTCCATTTTTCTGACTCACAAACATGCAAGGTTTCAGGTACATCTTGCTACTTCTACTTACACTTAGGTCACACTACACATACATGTACAAGCACATATATACACACCCATCTGGGTTTTCTTCTATTTTCTTACTAGTTCTTGTTCTTGTTTATTTCCTCTTATCTCCATGGGAAAGTGGAACAGAATTCTTCCTCCGTAAGTCATGCGTGTAGTAAGAGGCGACTAAAATGCCGGGAGCATGGGGCTAGTAACCTCTTCTCCTGTATATATTACTAAATGTAAAAGGAGAAACTTTCGTTTTTCCTTTTGGGCCACCCTGCCTTGGTGGGATACTGCCGGTGTTTACCTGGAGGGAGAGGTGTGCTGAAAGAAAAAAGATTATATATATATATATATATATATATATATAATATATATATATATATATATATATATATATTATATAATATATATATATATATATAAATCAGAGGATGGCGGGGTTGTGTGTTTATTGTTGTAGTCACTGTATTGTATCTGTTTAGTCTAAATTAACTTGAATTTCAATACGCTCAGTCAATTGATTTGCTTGGTATAACAGGTCGATGAGTCGTTCCATCCCATAGAATAGTTATTGTGACAATCTGAAGTCTTGAAGTTGGAATAATTCTTGGGGAAACACCCGCCAAGTTTCACTGTGTGATTCATATTTTGTTTCAGTGGGAATTTTCAAAGATTTAGTCAACAATAAAAGTATCGAAACCAGGACCACGACCGAACTTACTGAGACCGAGACCAAACGTACCGAGACAAAACGTACTGAGACCAAACGTACCGAGACCTAGACCAAACGTTCCGAGACCAAACGTTCCGAGACCAAACGTACCGAGACCAAACGTACTGAGACCGAGACCAAACGTTCCGAGACCAAACGTACCGAGACCGAGACCAAACGTACCGAGACCGAGACCAAACGTACCGAGACCAAATGTACAGAGATCAAACGTACAGAGACCTAGACCGAACGTACCGAGACCGAGACCAAATGTACCGAGATCAAATATACCGAGACTAAACGTACCGAGACCAAATGTATCGAGATCAAACATACCGAGACTAAACGTACCGAGACAAAACTTACTGAGACTAAACGTACCGAGACCGAGAACATACTGAGACTAAACGTAATGAGACAGAGATCAAAAGTACCGAGACCGAGACCGAGACCGGTCCAAACAATATTCAAAACAAGTCCAGCTGAGTCATTAAGAAATAGATTCAAACGCAACATGTGTATAATTCATCACGCCAATGATGATTCTCAGTGATGATTCTCAGTGATGATTCTCAGTGACGATTCTCAGTGATGATTCTCAGTGACGATTCTCAGTGATGATTCTCAGTGATGATTCTCAGTGATGATTCTCAGTGATGATTCTCAGTGACGATTCTCAGTGATGATTCTCAGTGACGATTCTCAGTGATGATTCTCAGTGATGATTCTCAGTGACGATTCTCAGTGACGATTCTCAGTGATGATTCACAGTGATGATTCTCAGTGATGATTCTCAGTGATGATTCTCAGTGATGATTCTCAGTGATGATTCTCAGTGATGATTCTCAGTGATGATTCTCAGTGATGATTCTCAGTGACGATTCTCAGTGACGATTCTCAGTGATGATTCTCAGTGATGATCTCAGTGATGATTCTCAGTGACGATTCTCAGTGACGATTCTCAGTGACGATTCTCAGTGACAATTCTCAGTGATGATTCTCAGTGATGATTCTCAGTGATGATTCTCAGTGACAATTCTCAGTGATGATTCTCAGTGATGATTCTCAGTGACGATTCTCAGTAATGATTCTCAGTAATGATTCTCAGTGACGATTCTCAGTGACGATTCTCAGTGACGATTCTCAGTGATGATCTCAGTGATGATTCTCAGTGATGATTCTCAGTGATGATTCTCAGTGATGATTCTCAGTGACGATTCTCAGTGACGATTCTCAGTGACGATTCTCAGTGACGATTCTCAGTGACGATTCTCAGTGACGATTCTCAGTGACGATTCTCAGCGACGATTCTCAGTGACGATTCTCAGCGACGATTCTCAGCGACAATTCTCAGTGACAATTCTCAGTGACAATTCTCAGTGACAATTCTCAGTGATGATTCTCAGTGATGATTCTTCAGGTTGGAGATTAAGGGCAGGAACAGATGAACTAGTAAACATACTAGAAAAATATGACCTAAGATTATGTCAAGTATATTAACTGCTTGAACTCCTTGGTACGTAGGCGAGAAAGATACATAATAGTCAGATAGAAAATCCTGGAAGACTGGTCTCGAATCTGTACGTTTAAACCAATTCAGATAAGAACAAAAAGCTTGACCGACGATGTAATTACCTCCAACGAAATGCATGGGCGCAGCGAGTGCACGAAGAGCGAAACTGAGCGTAAGGGGACCTAGACTTTTCGGTCTCCAAAAGCATAACTGGATATTTAATAGTAAATTTTTCGCAGTCGAGAGGGAAGTATATAAGACTTTTCAGTCAGTTCCTGATCAGCTGAGCTGTGTTGCATTGGTTGGGCTGTGTGGCGATCACCAACAGCTTGGTTGATCAGGCTAGCAATCGGAAGGAAAATGCCTTCCACTTAAATAAATGTTGGCTAAAACAACAACAACAATAATAATAATAATAATAATAATAATAATAAATAATAATAATAATAATAATAATAATAATAATAATAATAATAATAAATAATAATAATAATAATAATAATAATAATTTTTAAAGCGATTTTTACTTTGGCAGAAAAAAGTAGGCAAACGAAATTTTATGCTAATTATTTCCGGCCACAATTAGACCACTTAGAAATATACATTCTCAGAAAATGTATATATTCACTATTCACATATACGTAAAAACTTCTTAAAATAATTCAAAAATCAACACTTGAATGTTATTAAGAATTAGCAAATTGTTTAATCACCATTAATAAATTACTTAGGAAATGACTAGCAAGATATACTGTGAATTCCTGGGTAGACGTGTAGTCTGGTAAGGTTAGATGACCCAAAGATGGAGCTTTTGGTTATCTGATCGAGGCCTTCCGCTGGCTCAACCCTCCACACCTTTAGGAACTATTTTTGTGTTAGAAGCTGTGAGAGATAATGATGCTGGTGACATTATCAGTGTTTGTGTCTCAGAATCACCTGAGGTGAGAGATGCTGAGGTGAGGGATGCTGAGGTGAGGAAGCTGAGGTGAGGGAAGCTGAGGTGAGGGATGCTGAGGTGAGGGAAGCTGAGGTGAGGGAAGCTGAGGTGAGGGATGCTGAGGTGAGGGATGCTGAGGTGAGGGATGCTGAGGTGAGGGATGCTGAGGTGAGGGAAGCTGAGGTGAGGGAAGCTGAGGTGAGGGATGCTGAGGTGAGGGATGCTGAGGTGAGGGATGCTGAGGTGAGGGATGCTGAGGTGAGAGATGCTGAGGTGAGGGATGCTGAGGTGAGGGAAGCTGAGGTGAGGGAAGCTGAGGTGAGGAAGCTGAGGTGAGGGAAGCTGAGGTGAGAGATGCTGAGGTGAGGGATGCTGAGGTGAGGGAAGCTGAGGTGAGGGATGCTGAGGTGAGGAAGCT
Organism: Cherax quadricarinatus; assembly: GCF_026875155.1. Classification (NCBI taxonomy): domain Eukaryota; kingdom Metazoa; phylum Arthropoda; class Malacostraca; order Decapoda; family Parastacidae; genus Cherax; species Cherax quadricarinatus. Next base: position 3,412,307 of record NC_069453.1, on the reverse strand, counting down.
GAGGTGAGGGATGCTGAGGTGAGGGATGCTGAGGTGAGGGATGCTGAGGTGAGGGATGCTGAGGTGAGGGATGCTGAGGTGAGGGATGCTGAGGTGAGGGATGCTGAGGTGAGGGAAGCTGAGGTGAGGGAAGCTGAGGTGAGGGAAGCTGAGGTGAGGGAAGCTGAGGTGAGGGAAGCTGAGGGTGAGAGATGCTGAGTGAGGGAAGCTGAGGTGAGGGATGCTGAGGTGAGGGAAGCTGAGGTGAGAGATGCTGAGGTGAGGGATGCTGAGGTGAGGGAAGCTGAGGTGAGGGATGCTGAGGTGAGGAAGCTGAGGTGAGGGAAGCTGAGGTGAGGGAAGCTGAGGTGGGGAAGCTGAGATGAGGGATGCTGAGGTGAGGGAAGCTGAGGTGAGAGATGCTGAGGTGAGAGATGCTGAGGTGAGGGAAGCTGAGGTGAGGGAAGCTGAGGTGAGGGAAGCTGAGGTGAGAGATGCTGAGGTGAGGCAAGCTGAGGTGAGGGATGCTGAGGTGAGGGAAGCTGAGGTGAGAGATGCTGAGGTGAGGGAAGCTGAGGTGAGGGAAGCTGAGGTGAGGGAAGCTAAGGTGAGGGAAGCTGAGGTGAGGGAAGCTGAGGTGAGGGATGCTGAGGTGAGGGATGCTGAGGTGAGGGAAGCTGAGGTGAGGGAAGCTGAGGTGAGGGAAGCTGAGGTGAGGAAGCTATGAGGGAAACTGAGGTAAAGGAAGCTGAGGTGAAGGCAGCTGAGGTGAAGGCAGCTGAGGTGAAGGCAGCTGAGGTGAGGGAAGCTGAGGTGAGGGAAGCTGAGGTGAAGGAAGCTGAGGTGAAGGAAGCTGAGGTGAAGGCAGCTGAGGTGAAGGCAGCTGAGGTGAGGGAAGCTGAGGTGAGGGAAGCTGAGGTGAGGGAAGCTGAGGTGAAAGCAGCTGAGGTGAAGGCAGCTGAGGTGAAGGAAGCTGGGGTAAAGGAAGCTGAGGTGAAGGAAGCTGAGGTGAAGGAAGCTGAGGAGAAGGAAGCTGAGGTGAAGGAAGCTGAGGAGAAGGAAGCTGATGTGAAGGAAGCTGAGGTAAAGGAAGCTGAGGTGAAGGAAGCTGAGGTAAAGGAAGCTGAGGTGAAGGAAGCTGAGGTGAAGGCAGCTGAGGTGAAGGAAGCTGAGGTGAAGGAAGCTGAGGTGAAGGAAGCTGAGGTGAAGGCAGCTAGGTGAAGGAAGCTGAGGTGAAGGAAGCTGAGGTGAAGGAAGCTGAGGTGAAGGAAGCTGAGGTGAAGGAAGCTGAGGTGAGGGAAGCTGAGGTGAGGGAAGCTGAGGTGAGGGAAGCTGAGGTGAGGGAAGCTGAGATGAAGGCAGCTGAGGTGAAGGAAGCTGAGGTGAAGGAAGCTGAGGTGAAGGAAGCTGAGGTGAAGAAAGCTGAGGTGAAGGAAGCTGATGTGAAGGAAGCTGAGGTGAAAGAAGCTAAGGCGAAGGAAGCTGAGGTGAAAGGAAGCTAAGGCGAAGGAAGCTGAGGTGAAAGAAGCTAAGGCGAAGGAAGCTGAGGTGAAAGAAGCTAAGGCGAAGGAAGCTGAGGTGAAAGAAGCTAAGGCGAAGGAAGCTGAGGTGAAAGAAGCTAAGGCGAAGGAAGCTGAGGTGAAAGAAGCTAAGGCGAAGGAAGCTGAGGTAAAGGAAGCTGAGGTGAAGGAAGCTGAGGTGAAGGAAGCTGAGGTGAAGGAAGCTGAGGTGAAGGAAGCTGAGGTGAAGGAAGCTGAGGTGAAGGAAGCTGAGGTGAAGAAAGCTGAGGTGAAGGAAGCTGAGGTGAAGGAAGCTGAGGTGAAGGAAGCTGAGGTGAAGGAAGCTGAGGTGAAGGAAGCTGAGGTGAAGAAAGCTGAGGTGAAGGAAGCTGAGGTGAAGGAAGCTGAGGTGAAAGAAGCTGAGGTGAAAGAAGCTGAGGTGAAAGAAGCTGAGGTGAAAGCTGCGCTTGATGTCATAATCCATCAACTTCAAGAGCCGGCGTGCCGAGGCCGAGACCGAGTCCCTTGCGTGCCGAGGCCGAGACCATGCGTGCTGAGAACGAGACCAAAAAAAGTCTGATCACCGTGAAAGATTAAAACCTTCAATGTCGCCTCGAGACCGGTCTCGAAAATGAGACCGGAGTTGCAAGACGAGACGCTGGGTCTCGAGACGAGACGCTGGGTCTCGAGTTTAGAGACCGGGGTCTCGAGACTAGAAACCCGATATAGTCTGCAGGGTCGTCAAATGATTTTCAATTCTGTTCCTTTTAAACATGGTGACCTCCAGCTCTTGGGCCTGAAGGACGCTAAGCTACATCTTACAAATCTTGAGGGTGTTGAGCTAAAGTTGCTGGGTCTGTATAAGGTAACGATCTCTAGCTCCTGAACCTCTGTTGAGGCTCGAATTACGACTGGGCTTCAAGATATATGTAGCTACTATTCCTCAAGCAAGGACTGAGGTGCCGGGAGCTGGAGCTTAGGGAGTGAAATAAAGTCAGTGATCATCTCCAAGTTCTTGTAATGCTTCAGGGTCAAACTGAGTTTTGGATACAGTCATAACCACAATTTTTAAATTTGTGGAGGGAATACACAAATAACCCGCACATAAAAGAGAGAAGCGTGTGACTTTGTCAATGGTTCAAGTCGGACTGAAACGTCGTCGTTAGCTTCTCTCTTTTATGTGCGGGTTATTTGTGTATTGTTCCAGTCACGGTATTGTGCCTTTTTGTTATTTATGTGTGGAGAGAAGGTCTCCGTCACATGACCAAAAGCACCTGATGCGGGTCATCATATGACTAAGACCCGCGTCAGGAAACACTCGTCCTGTTTTCTGATAGACCTGACCTAACCTGAGTGTCGCATGTCAGCCATTACAAGTTGACAAGATTATATAACACTTGCCATATACTGATTATTACTGAGTATTACACTAGGTATAATATACTGATTATTACGCTAGGTATAATATACTGAGTATTACGCTAGGTATAATATACTGAGTATTACACTAGGTATAATATACTGAGTATTACGCTAGGTATAATATACTGAGTATTACGCTAGGTATAATATACTGAGTATTACGCTAGGTATAATATACTGAGTATTACGCTAGGTATAATATACTGAGAATTACGCTAGGTATAATATACTGAGTATTACACAGGTACAATATACAGAGTACTACACAGGTACAATATACAGAGTACTACACAAGTACAATATACAGAGTACTACACAAGTACAAAAAAAACAGAGTACTACACAAAAAACAATATAAAAGAGTACTACACAAGTACAATATACAAGTACTACACAAGTAAATATACAGATACTACACAGGTACAATATACAATACTACACAGGTACAATATACAGAGTACTACACAGGTACAATATACAGAGTACTACACAAGTACAATATACAGAGTACTACACAGGTACAATATACAGAGTACTACACAAGTACAATATACAGAGTACTACACAAGTACAATATACAGAGTACTACACAGGTACAATATACAGAGTACTACACAGGTACAATTACAGAGTAAATACACAGGTACAATATACAGAGTACTAAAACAGGTACAATAAACCCGAGTACTACACAGGTACAATATACAGAGTACTACACAGGTACAATATACAGAGTACTACACAGGGAATATTAAAAGAGTAAATACACAGGTACAATATACAAGTACTACACAAGTACAATATACAGAGTACTACACAAGTACAATTTTACAGAGTAAATACACAGGTAAAAAAATAAAACAGAGTACTATACACAAGTACAATATACAGAGTACTACACAGGGACAATATACAGAGTACTAAAACAGGTATAATATACAGAGTACAAAACAAATACAATATACAGAGTACTACACAAGTACCCAAAATACAGAGTACTACACAGGTACAATATACAGAGTACTACACAGGTATAATATACAGAGTACTACACAGGTACAATATACAGAGTACTACACAGTACAATATACAGAGTACTACACAGGTACAATATACAGAGTACTACACAGGTACAATATACAGAGTACTACACAAGTACAATATACAGAGTACTACACAGGTACAATATACAGAGTACTACACAGGTACAATATACTGAGTACTACACAGGTACAATATACAGAGTACTACACAAGTACAATATACAGAGTACTACACAGGTACAATATACAGAGTACTACACAGGTACAATATACAGAGTACTACACAGGTACAATATACAGAGTACTACACAGGTACAATATACAGAGTACTGGAAGAAATATTTTTATGACCTTTATTTCCACAAATGTAACTTTGCTCGACTCGAAATTCTAAGGAATTGAGCTTAGATAATTTTTGTTAGATAACTGCAATTAGATAACTGCACTTAGATAATTGCACACAGATAATTGTGCTTAGATAATTGCACATAGATAATTGCTCTTAGATAATTGCATATAGATAATTGTGCTTAGATAATTGCGCTTAGATAATTGCGCTAAGATAATTGCACTAAGATAAAAGCACTTAAATATTTCCGCTTAGATAATTGCGCTTAGATAATTGACCTCAGTTAACTGCACTTCGATAATTGCGCTTGTATAATTGCGCTTAGATAATTGTGCTTTGATAACTGCACTAAGATAACTGCACTTGGATAATTACACTAAGATAGCTGCACTTAGTGCAATTAACTAAGTGCAATTATCTCAAATAACTGCACTTAGATAATTGCGGTTAGATAATTGCACTAAGAGAACTGCACTTTGATAATTGCACTTAGATGATTGCACTTAGATGATTGCACTAAGATGTCTGCACTTAGATAATTGCACAAAGATAACTACACTTAGATAATTGCACTTAGATAATTCCACTAAGATAACTGCAATTAGATAACTACACTTAGATAATTGCGCTTAGATAATTGCACTTAGATAATTTTTAGTTACGTGCAAGTGAAAAACAGACTAGCCAAGCAGGATGTTGTGAAAGCCAGACTAGCCAAGCAGGACGTTGTAAAAGCCAGACTGGCCAAGCAGGACGTTGTGAAAGCCAGACTGGCCAAGCAGGATGTTGTGAAACCCGACTACCAAGCAGGATTTGTGAGAGCCAGACTGGCCAAGCAGGATGTTGTGAAAGCCAGACTAGCCAAGCAGGACGTTGTGAAAGCCAGACAGGCCAAGCAGGATGTTGTGAAAGCCACACTGGCCAACCAGGATGTTATGAAATCAAGACTGGCCAAGCAGGATGTTGTGAAAGCCAGACTGGCCGAGCAGGATGTTGTGAAAGCCAGACTGGCCGAGCAGGATGTTGTGAAAGCCAGACTGCTCAAGCAGGATGTTGTGAAAGCCAGACTAGCCAAGCAGGATGTTGTGAAAGCCAGACTAGCCAAGCAGAACGTTGTGAAAGCCAGTCTGGCCAAGCAGGACGTTGTGAAAGCCAGACTGGCCGAGCAGGATGTTGTGAAAGGCAGACAGGCCGAGCAGGATATTGCGAAAGCCAGACTGGCCAAGCATTACATTGTGAAAGCCAGACTGGCCAAGCAGGATGTTCTGAAAGCCAGACTGGCCAAGCAGGATGTTGTGAAAGCCAGACTGGCCAAGCAGGATGTTGTGAAAGCCAGACTGGCCAAGCAGGATGTTGTGAAAGCCAGACTAGCCAAGCAGGATGTTGTGAAAGCCAGACTGGCCAAGCAGGATGTTGTGAAAGCCAGTCTGGCCAAGCAGGACGTTGTGAAAGCCAGACTGGCCGAGCAGGATGTTGTGAAAGGCAGACAGGCCGAGCAGGATATTGCGAAAGCCAGACTGGCCAAGCATTACATTGTGAAAGCCAGACTGGCCAAGCAGGATGTTCTGAAAGCCAGACTGGCCAAGCAGGATGTTGTGAAAGCCAGACTGGCCAAGCAGGATGTTGTGAAAGCCAGACTAGCCAAGCAGGACGTTGTAAAAGCCAGTCTGGCCAAGCAGGACGTTGTGAAAGCCAATTGGCCGAGCAGGATGTTGTGAAAGCCAGACTGACCGAGCAGGATGTTGTGAAAGCCAGACTGGCCGAGCAGGATGTTGTGAAAGCCAGACTGGCCAAGAAGGATGTTGTGAAAGCCAGACTGGCCAAGCAGGATGTTGTGAAAGCCAGACTGGCCAAGCAGGATGTTGTGAAAGCCATACTAGCCAACCAGGATGTAGTGAAAGCAAGACTAGCCAAGCAGGACGTTCTGAAAGCCAGTCTAGCCAAGCAGGATGTTGTGAAAGCCAGACTGGCCGACCAGGATGTTGCGAAAGCCAGACTGGCCAAGCAGGATGTTGTGAAAGCCAGACTGGCCAAGCAGGATGCTGTGAAAGCCAGACTGGCCAAGCAGGATGTTGTGAAAGCCTGACTAGCAAAGCAGGATGTTGTGAAAGCCAGTCTGGCCAAGCAGGATGTTGTGAAAGCCAGACTGTCCGACCAGGATGTTCCGAAAGCCAGACTGGCCAAGCAGGATGTTGTGAAAGCCAGACTGGCCAAGCAGGATGTTGTGAAAGCAGACTGGCCAAGCAGGATGTTGTGAAAGCCAGACTGGCCAAGCAGGATGTTGTGAAAGCCAGACTGGCCAAGCAGGATGTTGTGAAAGCCAGACTGGCCAAGCAGGATGTTCCGAAAGCCAGACTGGCCAAGCAGGATGTTGTGAAAGCCAGACTGGCCAAGCAGGATGTTGTGAAAGCCATACTGGCCGAGTAAGATGTTGTGAATGCCAGACTGGCCAAGCAGAATGTTGTGAGATCCAGACTGGCCAAGCAGGATGTTGTGAAAGCCAGACTGGCCGAGCAGGATGTTGTGAAAGCCAGACTAGCCGAGCAGGATGTTGTGAAAGCCAGACTAGCCAAGCAGGATGTTGTGAAAGCCAGACTATCCAAGCAGGATGTTGTGAAAGCCAGACCAGCCAAGCATGATTTTGTGAAAGCCAGACTGGCCAAGCAGGGTGTTGTGAAAGCCAGACTAGCCAAGCAGGATGTTGTGAAAGCCAGACTAGCCAAGCTGGATGTTGTGAAAGCCAGACTGGCCAAGCAGGATGTTGTGAAAGCCAGACTGGCCAAGCAGGACGTTGCGAAAGCCAGACTAAGCAAGCAGGATGTTGCGAAAGCCAGACTGGTCAAGCAGGATGTTGTGAAAGCCAGACTAGCCAAGCAGGATGTTGTGAAAGCCAGACTAGCCAAGCAGGATGTTGTGAAAGCCAGACCGGCCAAGCAAGATGTTGTGAAAGCGAGACTGGCCAAGCAGATTGTGTCGGGAATTTTACGTACCCAGAATAACGTCTTAAGATCCACTTTTCCTGATAACACATTCAGGAACACTTGAGAACCAGACATACGGAGCTGAACGTCGTGAAATCCAGACGTTCGCCTGTGAACGTCGCAAGAATCAGATGTACGCCTCTGGACGTCGCCAGAACCAGACGTACGCCTCTGGACGTCGCAGGAACCAGATGTACGCCTCTGGAAGTCGCAGGATCAATACGCCTCTGGACGTCACAGGAACCAGACGTACTCCTCTGGACGTCGCAAGAACCAGACGTACGCCTCTGCACGTCGTAAGAACCAACTTTACCCAGCAGGTAGTCGCAATAATTCGCGACAGTGAACGAACCCTGATAAATGCGTAATTCGTCTCTCCTGTTTAGTGTTGCTTACAAATGGCTTTTAATCGTGGCCGTGACTTACGACGGAAGTTATGCTTTTAAATGCAGTAATAAATTATTAGTAATATCCCAGGTTTCCACAGAGAAACCCAGGGGCATAAATATTAATGCTTCTTGTGAGGCATCATCTTGTGCTGCATGAAGCGCAAAAACCGTGGGGGTCATTGAGATATTAACTACTGTTCCATCTCTGATCTGACCGAGGGTGATCGTAGTGTCTGTCAAGGCTTAGTTTAATATCTTCGTTATGCAACAGTAGTCAACAACGGTAGTCAACAGGAGATATATTTGTGGGTTCAGAAGTTAAATAATCAGATACTGATGTGCACTCAGATAATACAGTGGAAACACTCAGATACTGGTGGAAAAAAATCAGTGGAATGTAAACACATGCTCACTTGATTGTAAGAACTCACTGAATGCATGTACTGGAGAACATACACTCAGAAACTGGAGTGCATACACTCAGATGTAGATGAATGGTTAAGAGAACCGACAAGTTGATAAATTAGACACATGTGCAACACTTGGGTATCTTTATTGAGGAAACGTTTCGCCACACAGTGGCTTCATCAGTCCATACAAAGGAGAACACTGAAGAACAGGAGGTGTAAACAGGTGGTGTTAGAGGTTTACCTGGAGTTTACCTGGAGAGAGTTCCGGGGGACAACGCCCCTGCTGCCCGGTCTGTAACCAGGTCTCCTGGTGGATCAGAGCCTGATCAACCAGGCTGTCGCTGCTGGCTGCACGCAAACCAACGTACGAGCCACAGCCCGGCTGGTCAGGAACCGACTTTAGGCGCTTGTAATCAGTCCCTCAGCCTTGAGTCGATGTGGTCAGTCCATCAATCTTGAAAAGAATACAGCATATGTGCGTATGAGGAGCTTATATACTGTAGGCAGGAGAGGTGCAGCAGTCGTAGGTGGTATCACATTTGTCCAATGTGGAAGTAGGTCGTACCCAAGTGCTAGGCAAGTGAAGAATACCCTGTATTAACTTAGCAATTAACGTTAATATTAATAAAGCGATGAGCCAGACCACACCATCCCCAGTTGCTGCTTCCATTACATATACAAGTTCGAACCTCGAGTAAAATCGCATTATCTAAATTGAGCTGTCAGAGGCGAGCTGCCAGCTAGAAGTTAACAAGCTAACTTTATATTATATATTTTGTTGCGCAGTTAACTGCTACAAAGCTAAAGGAAATAAACCTAATTTTCTTGATATAAAGAGACCTCTACTTTTCTATACTTTAGGGTAATTGTAAGTAATTTTAAAGTAACTTCGTACGTATGAGAAGACAGATCACTCGTACTTGTGTGAGACTGTATATTAATGCTCGACTCTCACCACGTGAATTTATAAAGAAAAAATAAACTTTACTCCTTGAGTGCTACATCGACTTGACATCAACGTGAGTGTCGGCAGAATAAGTTTCAGTGAGTGCTATAAACAAGGGTATCATTCCGCTCTCTCTTTCTAGCATACTGTTGATTAGTGGCAGCTGCCAGATATTTACTTTTAGTGGGAGTACGAGAGAGTATATTGCAGAGACAGAGAACTTTAATGAGAGAGAAACATCAAATGTAGTATAATGCGATCTTTTATTAAGACCTTTTCGCCCACACAGGGGGTTTTATGAAGTCAAAAACAGATCAACCTGGGGAGAGAGGATGTGCATATACATATGTAGGGGTAGGTGTTGTCTTAGGAAAGGTTGAAGGGAGGGTGTAAAGGAGGTTTTATGTGGGATGGGCTTAGACTTCCAGCAAGCGTGTCAGCTATGAACAAATGGATGTGAACGATTTTTATGACTTAACTTGTTGTTGGAGTATGAGAAAAGTAACATTTATGAAGGAATTCAAGGAAGCAGGTTAGCCAGACTTGAGTCCTGGAGGTGGGAAGTGCAGTGTCTGCGTTCTCAAGTTGGGATGGAGATATGTAGAAGATTATTTTTTACTGTAGCAATGGTAGGCCTCTGGCAAGACTGTGATGGAGTCAATCATGTTAGAAGTATATTAAAATAATGTTAAGTTGATTTAACTTAGGGTAACAAATAAAGTTAAACACAAACTTGATTCCCATCAGAAGGGATATTCCCCAATTATTTAATAAAGTAATTTGATTAATATAATTGGCACATGGTAAACTAACTTACACAGCCAAATATTAATAAAGTGAAAATGCTATATTACACTGAATAATTGGTAAGAAAGACATGTGTCTTAGTCACGCTGTGAGAGGGTAGTGGTAATAGTAATAGTATTGTAGTAGTAGTGGTAGTGGTGGAAGTAGTAGTGGTTGTGGTAGTAGTGGTAGTAGTGGTTGTGGTAGTAGTGGTAGTAGTAGTGGTTGTGGTAGTAGTGGTAGTAGTAGTGGTTGTGGTAGTGGTAGTGGTGGTAGTTGTAGTAGTGGTAGTAGTAGTGGCAGTGGTAGTAGTGCTAGTGGTAGTAGTAGTAGTGGTAGTAGTTGTAGTAGTGGTAGTAGTTGTAGTAGTGGTAGTAGTTGTAGTATGGCAGTAGTTGTAGTATGGTAGTAGTTGTAGTGGTAATGGTAGTAGTGGCAGTAGTAGTGGTAGCAGTAGTAGTAGTACTGGTAGTGGTAGTAGTGGTAGTAGTGGTAGTTAGTGGTAGTGGTAGTAGTAGTAGTAGTGGTAGTGGTATAGTAGTGGTAGTAGTATGTGGTAGTAGTAGTAGTAGTGGTAGTGGTAAGTGGTAGTAGTGTAGTAGTGGTAGTAGTGGTAGTAGTGGTATAGTAATGGTAGTAGTGGTAGTATGGTGGTATGGTAGTATAGTGGAGTACAGTGTAGTAGTAGAGTGGTAGTATAGTGGTAGTGATGGTAGTGGTAGTAGTAGTAGTGGTGGTATAGTGGTAGTGGTAGCAGTAGTATAGTAGAGTAGCAGTAGTGGTAGTAGTGTGGTAGTAGTATATTTAGTGGTTACGGTGGTAGTAGTGTGGTAGTAGTAGTGGTAGTAGTGGTGGTATCAGCAGCAGTAGTGTGGTAGTGGTGGTGGTAGTATAATAGTGGTGTAAGTAGTAGTAGTGTAGTAGTGGTGATAGTAGTGGTAGTAGTGGTAGTAGTAGGGTGGTAGTGGTAGTAGTAGTAGGGTATAGTAGTAGTGGTAGCAGTGGTAGTTGTAGTGGTAGTAGTAGTAGTAGTAGTGGTAGTAGTAGTAGTGGTAGCAGTGGTAGTTGTAATGGTACAGTGATTAGTTAGTAGTAGTAGTGGTAGTAGTGGCAGTAGTAGTGGTAGTAGTAGTGGTAGTAGTATGGCAGTAGTAGTATAGTAGTAGTGGCAGTAGTAGTAGTAGTGTGGTAGTGGCAGTACTGGTAGTGGTAGTAGTGGTAGTAGAGTTCGGGAGTAGTAGTAGTGGTATAGCAGTAGTGGTGGTAGTAGTGTGGTGGTGGGTAGTATTAGTATGGTAGTAGCAGTAGTGGTGGTTAGGGGGTTTATGGGGGTAGTAGGGTGGTAGTAGCAGTAGGGGTGGTAGAGCTGGGGGTAGTATACAGTATGGTGGTAGTAGTCGTATGGGGTAGTAAAGCAGTATTGTGGTAGTAGAAGCGTAGGGGTGGTAGCAGTAGGGGGTGGTAATAGTTACAGCAGTAGTGGGGGTAATAGTATCACAATGGGGGTAAGTGGTGGTATAGTAGTAGTAGCAGCGTAGTGGGGGTAAAGTAACAAGGGTAGTACATAGGGGGAGTAGCAGTAGGGTGGTTTTGTAGTAGCAGTAGGGTGGTGGGTAGTTAGTAGCAGTATGGTGGTAGTAGTAGTGGGGTGGTAGAGTGTGGAATAGTAGTGGTGTAGTATAGTATGGTAATATATAGCAGAGTAGGGGTGGTGTGGTGGTGGGGGGTAGTACTGGTGGGGGTAGTAGAGTGGGGGAGTAGTAGTAGGGGTGGTAGATACAGTAGGGGGTAGTAGAGTGTGGGGGTAGTAGTACAATGGGGGTAGTGTAGTGGTAGCAGTAGTAGTATGGTGCAGCAGTATGGGGGTGGTAGTAGTAGACAGTAGTGGTGGTGGTGGTAGACATAGGGGTGGTAGTAGTACATAGTGATGGTAGTGGAGTAGCAGCAGTAGATAGTGGGGGTAGTACAGTAGAATTGTGGTATAGCATATAGGGGTATATAGCATATATGGAGTAAATAAGGTGGTGGTACAGTACAGCAGTAGTGTTGTTGGTAGTAGTAGCTAGGGGGTGGTAGAGTAGCGGTGGTGGTAGTAGCATAGGGTGGGGTGGTTAGAGTACGATGGCAGTATATAGCAGTAGGGGGGTAGTAGCATAGGGGTGGTAGTAGCAGTAGGGGTGTAAGTATAGTAGCATAGGCTGGTATTAGTAGATGGTATCTGGTGGTAGTAGCAGTGGGGGGAAATTTTAAGCAGCATGGTAGTAGCAGCAGTATTGGTGGTAGTAGTAGTATAGAAAGATGGGGGGGTAAGTAGTAGTATAGCAGAAAGTGGGGGTATAGTAGTAGCGGGTGGTATAGAGTACAGGGGTGGTATAGTATAGCAGTAGTGGGGGTGAAGTATGTAGTATGGGGTAGTAGTAGTAGGGGGTGGTAGAGTAGTAGCATAGTGGTGGTATAGTTAGCATATGGTGTAGTAGCGTATGGTGGTAGTAGACAGCAGTGGGGGTAGTAGTAGTACGAGTGGGGGGTAGTAGTAGTACATATGGTGGAGTAGTAGAGCAAGTGGTGGTAGTAGATAGTGGTGAAATAGTAAGGGAATAAAATAGCAGACGGTAAAAATATATACTGTAAAAATAGTAGACGGGAAAATAGTAGTACGGGGAAAAATAGTAGTACGGGTAAAAATGTATACGGGTGAAAAAGTATACGGGTAAAAATAGTATACGGGTAAAATAGTACGGTAATAAAAGTAGTACTGCTAAAAATATAGTAGTCGGGTAAAATAGTATACTGGTAATAATAGACTGGTAATAATATATACTGTAATAATTAGTACGGGAAATAAAAAGTAGTCGGTAAAAGTATAGTTTTGTAATAGTAGTGGTACGCAATAGCAGTTATTTGTAATAGTATGGTACTGGCAATAGCAGTTATACTAGTAGTAGCAAAAACTGGGGTAAGAGGGTGGGGTTTTGAAAAAGACTGTCAAAGTGAGGTTATTATTCAAGTACTCCGTGCACAGACGTTGATGCCGGGCCTTATCTAATGGCAGTGTCTAGGGTGGGGAGTAAAAAGGTTTTCCAAACTTTGAAAACCTTTGAAATCATTATTATAAAAGGTCTAATTTCAAATGCATGGGGGTCTGTACACAAACGTCGACGACAAAACACACGGCGAGTTGGGGGTTGGGAAATCATGGGAGGAGAGTTCTACAATCTAAGCCATCGCAACCAGGGGCCCTTGACCTTATAGGATTCATCCTTTAGGTAAATTTTCATCAGCATGGGGCGGTTACATGGGACCCACTGCAAACCCCAAATTTAGGGTTTTTTCACACAATGTTGGCTTTTGCAGGGTGTGGCATCACGTGCTTTTAAAACCTTTAAAGCAACTATGCTTTATCCCTCCCGCTAAATAGAATTAAAAATGGCTCATTCATAAAAAAAAAACACAGAATACTGGACAGCATAAACAAAGTTCCCAGATATAACAATGTCTCATTCTTTTAATTGTCTGGTTTCTGAAGCACTGTGAAGACTTACTCAGCCCTGTAACAACTTCAGTAAGTATTACCATATATATAGCCGTCCTGCTCCACCTCTGTTAGTGTGACTTTGTCAATGGTCCAAGTCGGACCGAAACGTCGTCGTAAGCTTCTCTCTTTTATGTGCGGGTTATTTGTGTATATTACCAAGGTTGGCTCCTCCTCAGGAAAATTATTGAATAGAAAAAGAATAATAACAGTCAAATATAAACACTTTATTATTTAGAAATGAAAATATAAAACAATTAAATATGAATTTTTATCCTACTTGAAAGAGAAAAGAAAAATGAAATAAAATATCTTAATTCAACGCTAATATATATGAAGTTAGACAGGGGTGTCTGATGTTGTTGACACAGCGTGTTGTAGAAATTGTAGCCGTTGATGATGGGGGGTCACAGATGTTGAGTGACAACCCAATGACTAGCTCTTCACAGTGTCTCTAGCCTTGAGTAGTCCGTCAAGATGATAGGAACACAGGTTCTTCACCACTTCAGAGATGAGAGGTAGTTGCCTGGGGTTGACTACACTTAGGTATGCAGATAAAATGGTGACGTCCCAGAACTTGTGTAAAGTTCGTCTCCTTCAACACTGTTTCTTTGGTTGCCAGATGACCCAAGCTGACATTCCAAGCTAGAAAGAGACAAAGGTTACCACTGCCTAAGAAATCACTCTCCATGATAAGTAAAGTACTTAGAAAACATGGTGATTATCTAAAAGCACATGGATATGAAGGCAGAATGAACTACGTCTTAAAATTGGTTAAAAAGTGAAGCTTTTAACCAATATATCACTAGAATAGGAGCAGAGGTTTTTACTTACAGTTGTGCTGGGAGCTGCGAGTCAAGTGATTACCATTTAGTCGGAGCCCCACACGTCACCTTTCCTCACAAGCACTTACGTGAAAATAAACAAATCTCGTATACAGACAAACTTATGACGTTACGGTCCGACTCAGTCCATTAACGAGTGACTCGCTTACTGTCCAAGTCGAATCGATACGTCGCCATAAGTTTGTCTGTGCAGGATATCTGTGTGCTAGTCTAGCATGTATTAAAATAGACTCTGTGTACGAGTCTAGCAGGTATTGAAATACAGGAGAACACAGGTAACAGGAAGCGGGGAATCTCTCTCTAGGATCACACAGCATCCCAACTCTGTTTATCTTAGTTGAGCAAATGTTTTTGTTAGAGGGTTTGAGTAAGACCTGTCTAGTATGAGCCAGAAGACCTTCTGCAGTGCTCCTTCGTTCTTACGTTCGTGAGAAGAGAAAACTTTGCGGATTACGAGGGAAAATCAATCGGAAGAGTATTGAATTGTTGAAGAAAAAGGAAAATATGATAAAATCATTTAGAAAAATGATAAGCATCGCTGATATTGTCGTAGACGATAACTGTTGTAACCGTGGATGATAACCGTGGATGATAACCGTGGATGATAACCGTGGATGATAACCGTGGATGATAACCGTGGATGATAACAGTGGATGATAACCGTGGATGATAACCGTGGATGATAACCGTGGATGATAACCGTGGATGATAACCGTGGATGATAACAGTGGATGATAACAGTGGATGATAACAGTGGATGATAACAGTGGATGATAACAGTGGATGATAACAGTGGATGATAACAGTGGATGATAACAGTAGATGATAACAGTGGATGATAACAGTGGATGATAACAGTGGATGATAACAGTAGATGATAACAGTGGATGATAACAGTGGATGATAACCGTGGATGATAACAGTGGATGATAACAGTGGATGATAACAGTGGATGATAACAGTGGATGATAACCGTGGATGATAACCGTGGATGATAACAGTGGATGATAACAGTGGATGATAACAGTGGATGATAACAGTGGATGATAACAGAGGATGATAACAGTGGATGATAACAGTAGATGATAACAGTGGATGATAACAGTGGATGATAACAGTAGATGATAACAGTGGATGATAACAGTGGATGATAACAGTGGATGATAACCGTGGATGATAACAGTGGATGATAACAGTGGATGATAACAGTGGATGATAACAGTAGATGATAACAGTGGATGATAACAGTGGATGATAACAGTGGATGATAACAGTGGATGATAACCGTGGATGATAACCGTGGATGATAACAGTGGATGATAACAGTGGATGATAACAGTGGATGATAACAGTGGATGATAACAGTGGATGATAACAGTGGATGATAACAGTGGATAACAGTGGATGATAACCGTGGATGATAACAGTAGATAACAGTGGATGATAACAGTGGATGATAACCGTGGATGATAACAGTGGATGATAACAGTGGATAACAGTGGATGATAACCGTGGATGATAACAGTGGATGATAACCGTGGATGATAACCGTGGATGAACTGATGATAACAGTGGATGATAACAGTGGATGATAACAGTGGATGATAACAGTAGATGATAACAGTGGATGATAACAGTGGATGATAACCGTGGATGATAACAGTGGATGATAACAGTGGATGATAACAGTGGATGATAACGATGTGGATGATAACCGTGGATGATAACCGTGGATGATAACAGTGGATGATAAAGTGGATGATAACTGAGATGGATGATAACAGTGGATGATAACAGTGGATGATAACAGTAGATGATAACGTGGTGTAATGATGAACTAAAGTCAGTGATGATAACAGTGGATGATAACCGTGGATGATAAACAGTGGATGATAACAGTGGATGATAACCGTGGATGATAACAGTGGATGATAACAGTGGATGATAACAGTAGGATGATAACAGTGGATGATAACAGTGGATGATAACAGTAGATGATAACAGTGGATGATAACCGTGGATGATAACCGTGGATGATAACCGTGGATGATAACAGTGGATGATAACAGTGGATGATAACAGTGGATGATAACAGTGGATGATAACAGTGGATGATAACAGTGGATGATAACAGTGGATAACAGTGGATGATAACCGTGGATGATAACAGTGGATAACAGTGGATGATAACCGTGGATGATAACAGTGGATGATAACCGTGGATGATAACCGTGGATGATAACAGTGGATGATAACAGTGGATGATAACCGTGGATGATAACCGTGGATGATAACAGTGGATGATAACAGTGGATGATAACAGTGGATGGTAACAGTGGATGATAACAGTGGATGATAACCGTGGATGGTAACAGTGGATGGTAACAGTGGATGGTAACAGTGGATGACAGCTATACTGTCACAGGGGAACACTGCACTGTAACCGTGGATGACAGCTATACTGTTACAGGGGAACACTGTACTGTAACCGTGAATGACAGCTATACTGTTACAGGGGAACACTGTACTGTAACCGTGGATGACAGCTACACTGTCACAGGGGAACACTGCACTGTAACCGTGGATGACAGCTATACTGTTACAGGGGAACACTGTACTGTAACCGTGGATGACAGCTATACTGTTACAGGGGAACACTGTACTGTAACCGTGATAACTACAGTCACAGGAGATGATGGTAACTATTGTTTGTGGAGGGAAAAAATACAGAACACCTGGAACCACAGGAGATAGCGGAAGCTGTAACACGGTACAGGGTCGTCAGACATCTACTGTATAATAACTAATTTGTCTAAGAATCCTAATGACCACCTCCGTGCTAGCTTCTTTGATGTTTCTTCTAAGCACTAAGTATGTGAAACACTGAACATGTTTCAAACGTTATGTGACTGTGTATCAAGTTCATCCCATCACACTAATTCTTTTGATATACCTTTGATGAGTTCCTAAAACTCACCTGGTGCTTGCCTGGTCAACCAGGCTGCTGGTGTTCCGCTGACCCACATGTCCATTACAGCCAGGTTGATGAGGTACTTAGTGAAGATACTTGTCCAGTTTAATCTTCAAGACTAGTACACTTGTTCCAGCAGTGTTTCTGATATCTTCCAGTAAGATGTTGAATGTTCCATCAGTGTTTCTGATATCTTCTGGTAAGATGTTGAATGTTCCATCAGTGTTTCTGATATCTTCTGGTAAGATGTTGAATGTTCCATCAGTGTTTCTGATATCTTCTGGAGAGATGTTGAATGTTCCTGCAGTGTATCTGATATCTTCTGGTGTCCCGTAGCTCGATCGCTAGCACTCTCAGCTCACACACTGAGGACCGGGGTTCGAATCTCCTCCGGTACGGCTGGAAAATATTAGGGACGTGTTTCCATAAGACAACTGCTATCCCTGCTCACCCATCAGTTCAAAATGTGTACCTGGGTGTTAGTGGACTGGTGTGCGTGGCATCCTGGGTGTTAGTGGACTGGTGTGGGTCACATCCTGGGTGTTAGTGGACTGGTGTGGGTCATATTCTGGGTGTTAGTGGACTGGTGTGTGTCACATCTTGGGTGTTAGTGGACTGGTGTGGGTCACATCCTGGGTGTTAGTGGACTGGTGTGGGTCACATCCTGGGTGTTAGTGGACTGTTGTGGGTCACATCCTGGGTGTTAGTGGACTGGTGTGGGTCACATCCTGGGTGTTAGTGGACTGGTGTGGGTCACATCCTGGGTGTCAGTGGACTGGTGTGGGTCACATCCTGGGTGTTAGTGGACTGGTGTGGGTCACATCCTGGGTGTTAGTGGACTGGTGTGGGTCGCATCCTGGGTGTTAGTGGACTGGTGTGGGGCACATCCTGGGTGTCAGTGGACTGGTGTGGGTCACATCCTGGGTGTTAGTGGACTGGTGTGGGTCAGATCCTGGGTGTTAGTGGACTGGTGTGGGTCAGATCCTGGGTGTTAGTGGACTGGTGTGGGTCGCATCCTGGGTGTTAGTGGACTGGTGTGGGTCACATCCTGGGTGTCAGTGGACTGGTGTGGGTCAGATCCTGGGTGTTAGTGGACTGGTGTGGGGCACATCCTGGGTGTTAGTGGACTGGTGTGGGTCGCATCCTGGTTGTTAGTGGACTGATGTGGGTCACATCCTGGGTGTTAGTGAACTGGTGTGGGTCACATCCTGGGTGTTAGTGGACTGGTGTGGGTCACATCCTGGGTGTTAGTGGACTGGTGTGGGTCACATCCTGGGTGTTAGTGGACTGGTGTGGGTCACATCCTGGGTGTTAGTGGACTGGTGTGGGTCACATCCTGGGTGTTAGTGGACTGGTGTGGGTCACATCCTGGGTGTTAGTGGACTGGTATGGGTGGCATCCTGGGACAAAACTGACCTAATTTGCGGGAAATACTCAGCATAACAAACGGCTTTCTATATAGTAGTATGTCACTGATGTCATTGTACGTGTAGTATATAAAGATATATATTATTATTATTATTATTATTATTATTATTATTATTATTATTATTATTAGAGTCTGGCGCCACGGAAGTTGATACAGTGTTTCTATATACAAGTTAATTATTTTCCCCAAATTTTAAAATAATGTTAAGAAATTTTGAGCAATTACCTTATTAAAATAATGAAAGGAAGGAATTTATTCAGTGACTACTGACACGGGAAAAAATATTTAACTTGCTTACTAGGATCATTTTTATATAGTAGTGGATTTTTTTGCACGACGAAACACTTCGGTTGTAACCGGATTAAATTATACAGTCAGTAAACTACAGCTCCTGGTGTTAGTTACGTGGTTTTTATTTACATTACGTTTCCCATTTTCTCTCGAGACACATTGAGCTGTTCCCACAGTGATGTTCCTGTCTCTCGTTCAGTTTATGTCGTTCTCTCTCGTTCAGTTTATGTCGTTCTCTCTCGTTCAGTTTATGTCGTTCTCTCTCGTTCAGTTTATGTCGTACTCTCTCGTTCAGTTTATGTCGTTCTCTCTCATTCAGTTTATGTTGTTCTCTCTCGTTCAGTTTATGTCGTTCTCTCTCGTTCAGTTTATGTTGTTCTCGTTCAGTTTATGTCGTACTCTCTCGTTCATTATATGTCGTTCTTTCTCTCTATGTCGTACTCGTTCATTTTATGTCGTAGTAGTTCAGTTTGTCGTACTCGTTCAGTTTATGTCGTACTCGTTCAGTCTATGTCGTACTCGTTCAGTCTATGTCGTACTCGTTCAGTCTATGTCGTACTTGTTCAGTCTATGTCGTACTCGTTCAGTTTATGTCGTACTCGTTCAGTTTATATCGTACTCGTTCAGTCTATGTCGCACTCGTTCAGTCTATGTCGTACTCGTTCAGTTTATGTCGTACTCGTTCAGTTTATATCGTACTCGTTCAGTCTATGTCATACTCGTTCAGTCTATGTCGTTCTCTCAGTTTATGTTGCTGGGTCATTCGCCTCGTATTTACGTTCCTTTATCCCGAGCCTCTTTCCTGCCAGAATCAAGTTTCTTGCGTAATTCCACGACCAGTCTTGTTTGAAGCTCTTCACTTAACTTCCTAATGAGGCGGTTTTATGTTGCATCCATTCATTCCTGTGTCTGTGTTGCATGTGTTCTGTGCACTGTTCTGAAAGACTCGTTGTTTACATTTACCGAGGCTGTTCTTGCAGCTGACGGCGTTGCAGATGTTGAATCGATATTGTTTATCTAGGCTTTAGGAGATGCCATATTTTCTGGCATATAAGGCGCGCCTTTTTTTCACATAAAGTCTTGGAAAATCATCCTGCTTCTTATATGCTCAAGGTAAGAGTCAATGGTAGGGTTTGGGTTAAGCTTTAGCATAAACCAAGACGGTAATTAGCACTTGAATACTGATATACAGGTATAAAACATGTTGTGCGTCTTATATGCCGGAAGATACGGTACTTTCGATGATAAATCAAAATAACTAATACGAACGTTTGACCTACGATGATCTATATAGAGAGCCTTAATGCGTAACCCAAGTCTGCTGTATCTCAGCGCACGCGACTGGAATAGTGCAGAATGCAATATAAATTCTCAGTGCATTTAAATATCAGTGTAGACCACAACGGCGTGAGAATGAGAACAGATGTGGTTAAGAAGAAAAGGAGCGAGAAGCTGCAGAAAGTAATTCAGGTTTGGTGCATGGAAGTGCGGAAGAACAGAGATGAATCGACAGTCTCTCCCTAGGGTTGAGAGAAAAGTTAGATGCTGGATGGTCATAGAGAGTGATAAATGAAGAGTCCAAGAGAGAAGAGACGTAATAAAGACGGAGGGAGAGGGGGAGGCGATCAAAAATAGTACTTTTACTAACATCTATTACTATCCTGTACGTAGAAAGATCGTGAATGTCACGAAATCGGAAAAATATGGCTATGGACATCATGTCGATCTTGCAAAGATGGAACATTCGCCTCTACATATAGGCTCTCAACCGGAGTGGAACGAAAAACAAAAGGACACAAGTGCAACCCTTGAAAACGAATAGGGTGACGTTTTGAAAAAGTTGCGACAGAGGCTGCAGAACGTATCTAGCCGCCATAATCCAATTTTGATAAGATTAGAGCAGAATGAAGACAAGGCAGAGTTTCTCTATCAACTCCCATGGGCAAGAGTGTCAAGAAAGTTCAGATGGTTATGGAGTTTGCTTTCTGGGAGGTAATGTGTGGCTTCCAGGTCATCTGTCCATCAAACAAAAGGACGAGAAACTTAACTATCTGGTTCATGGATACAGGAACCATACAAGTACAATGCGGTATTAGGGACAAGAGAGAGACTTCTAAAAATAATGTGTATTTAAGAAACATTAAATTTAAATCTACGAGTAGTGGCTCAGTGGGAGACACGGTTGATGACATTCTGGAGAAACGCCGCTATTAGGTGACAGTCGGCGCCTGCACAAACTATAGCAAAATGGTCGACAAAATGACAACCAAGTTTCAGAAGGAATAATACTGATAACGAGGACAAGAAAAGGGGTGCCAAAACACAACCCCGAGGGACACCTTCAGCCTGGACAAATGCAATGGAAAACATTAACCTGAACATACAAATGTCTCTCAGACAAGAAATTTTTGAGGAAAAGTGGCAGGTAGTCTCGTAGGTTACCTACTGCTTCATTAACAAAGTTATCTAAACTCACGAGATTGTAATGACATGATTGCAAACAAACGATACCACGGGTGGGGCTTGAACCTGCGAAAGCGAGTCGTAAAACTCCAGACCGACGCGTTCAAACCTCACCCGTGGTATGATGAAGTCATCTAAACAGAGTAAGGGGTGAGCAGTGGATCGGTCTTCACGAAATTCAAATTGACCAGCGAAAAGACAGTCGTGAGTTTCCAAATACCACACCAAACGTTTATTTACCAGACTTACATATTGCATTAGCAAGAAGAATGGATCAACAGAGGGAGGCATCATGGTACGAAGTACCCGATTTATGAAAGGGCACAACAATGCCAGTTTTCCAGTGAAGAGGAAGAACCCTTGAGAGTAAATAAGACTATAACAGATGTATGAGTACTACGAGTGACGTCGGATGTAAATGGTGAAACATACAAATGTAATGCCATCAGACCAGCTACCGACGATCACTAAATGGAAAGTGTTGACTCAGGTTCGCGAAGCACGAAAGGCACATTCTAAGATTCCTATATTTTAGAAGTAAAATCTAAAGGCGTTGACACTGGCAGACTTGGAGGAAAGAGAAGAACACCACAGATGGAGCACCTGAGATATACGGACATGATGATTTCCAATTTCTGTGGCAACTACATCAAAGTCTGTGATACTGACGCCGGGAACCTTAAGGACTGGAGCCGGCTGTGGGGAGTACATGCCACGCAATTTTCGTACAGTTTTTCCAAACTACTGTCATAGGAACAGTGGAAGTGACAGTAGAAAAACATAATCCAGCGAACGATGCTTCCCGAATTACACGACGGCTAAACACCCTCGCTTGTTTAAAATCTAGGAATCGCTCTGTGGCTCTATTTTAACAGTAGCAACCCCACGCAACATGTTCCAAGGGCACTGCACGACGCACACACAAGGTACGCATTTCCCAGGATGTCTACCCGAAGTTTGGGGGATTGCATTTGAAGCTGTGGTTAAAACAGAGGTCGTAAATATTTGTATCTGCTCATCAGAGAAGGACGGAGGAGGGAGGCCCATCACTAAGACCCAACTCCCTCATTTGAACTGCTAACGTGTGTGTGTACTACGAGGAGGTCGGGAATATGAATTGAAAGTACGGATAATAGGGTAATGACCGCTGTCATGTAAATCTAGTACTGCAGACCAAGTAATTCTTTCTATTCATCAATTCAACTATCCCTACTTCCCCTCCCCCCCATATCACCCCTAGCGGGTCCTTACCTGTATGGCCCTTCTGTTCTGTTCTGTTTTTTCCTCAATAAACGCAGAGATAGCTTCAATTGTTTCAGCTAACAAGGAAGGTGCAGGAAGCATGGTGTCAGCGGCCGAAGATGTAAGCTGAGTCAAGAGTGGGAAGACATCGGTAGCGGCAAAAGAAAGGGAAGATGAAGACAACGATACCAGAGTCGGGCAACCAGGTTCTTGGGAAGGTGTGAAGGTCTATTGAGAGGATGAGGTCGGGTGAAGACGCCTCTGAGTCAGGAAGGGGGCCAAGAGGGAATTCATGAGTGTCCATAAGCTTGTTTTTCTTAAGAAAAGTAGGAGAGTTTCGGGGAGGAGGAGAAAAAAGAGAGACTGCATATTCCTTTCCTCCTCCAAGAGGTCCATCAGCGGGGCTGGCAGTAGAGATGCTGCATTGAACCCATACTCCAGCCTGCCTTTCATGCCAGTAAACCAGAAATCCTGGATAGGCTGGAACATATGTTTTGATCATGGCACATAAAAGTTGGAATCTAATGTCTTCAATTTTTTCTTTCTTTTTATATCTTGAGATAATAAATTTAGAATAAACTAACTGTTCTTATGCATGATTTCAAATATTTCTGCGGGACAACGTCTGGGATTTACGACTTGTCTGTAGGGATTTTGTGAGAAAAATCTCACTCGTGTGTGGGGAAGTAGCAGAGATTGGAGCAGCAACTGTATCTGGTTCTGGAATACGGGAACCATACAGGTATAAAACGGAATGAGGGGCAACAGGGAGCGTTGTGAAAGTAATACGCGTTATAGCAACAGAAAATTTAAACGAAGGAGAGGAGGCCCAGTGTGAAACACTGTTAACAGGAGAGCAGAGAGACGCTGTTACAAGAGTCCAACAATATGTACAACGGAAGTTTAATGATGATTTGAAAGTGGATGAGTACTGGTAAAACTTGCGATTTTGGCTTAAATAGCAACGCTCTTCTTGCCGAATAAGGCAAGCAAAAATTTGTGTATGCAGTAATTTCACAAAATTCATTCGGAACCAAACGAAACAAATATATTTTTGGTTGTGTTTGTTTATTATATTACCGTAAACGTATCTAATATATATTAAGTTGAATTAGGCTAAATTAAATTGCGCTTGTTATAATAAGGTTAGGTAAGGTTCTTTCGGTGCAAAATTATTAATTTTTACATAAATGAAAAAAAAAATCTTTAAACGTATAAGAGAGAATTTTAGATAGGATTTAATTTTAAATTGGTTCTTCTTAATTGATCAATTTTACCTATTCGACACGATATTATATATAAATTGTTGTACCCACGAAACGAGTGGTATTGATCAATAGCAACACTGCACTAGTCAAGGAGTCGAACCCATGCTGTTTTGGCCCGCCTCATGGTGAGCGAAAACACATGACGCTTTAGACCACTAGACCACACAATCCTTAACAATGGCGCATCCAGCCAAGCTAGATGGTGTGCCCACCATCGTAGGACATACGGTGGTGTGGACGCCTCTGAGCGTAGAATGAAATTAGCTCAGAGACGTGCACACCACAGTATGTCCTACGATGGTGGGTACAACATCTAGCTTGGTTGGATGCGCCATTGTTAAGGATTGTGTGGTCTAGTGAACTAAAGCGTCATGTGTTTTCGCTCACCATGAGGCGGGCCAAAACAGCACGGGTTCGACTCCTTGGCTAGTGCAGTGTTGATTATATATATATATATATATATATATATATATATATATATATATATATATATATATATATTATATATATATTATATATATATATATATGTCGTGCCGAATATGTAAAACTGGTCACTTAGCAAGAACTCATTTAAAATTAAGTCCTTTCTAAAATTTTCTCTTATACTTTTAAAAATATATTTTTTTCATTAATGTTAATGTAAAAATTATTAATTTTGCACCAAAAGAATCTTAGAAAACTTACCTAACCTTATTATAACAAGCGTAATTTATTTTAGCCTAATCCAACGAAATATATTTTAAATAAATTTACAGTAATTTAGTACTAAACAAACACAATCAAATATATTTTTTTCGTTAGGTTCAGAATAATTTTGGCGAAATTATTGCATACACAAATTTTCACTTGTCCTATATGGCAAGATGAACGTTGCTATTTAAGCCAAGATCGCAAGTTCTGCCTATTCGGCACGATATAATATATATATATATATATTTATATATATATATATATATATATATATAATATATATATATATATATATATATATATATATATAATTTATATATGCAGACAGTCTGGAAAAGCAACTCTGACGTCTCTCGCCTCCGTCTCATTTCCCTAAGAATATTTAATCTCATAAAGTGGACTTCCCTCTTACATATACTTCCTCTAATTATTATATTCCAGTTATACTTTCGTAATTATATTAAAATTTTTCTCATTCACGATTATATTTTCACAATTATATACTTGAGCTCAGTATTAAATCTTCCTATATAAATTAACGAAGACAATTTTTTTTTATTTCCCACTTGACAATTCTTTCTATTTAGGCTAAATTGTCAGAGATGGAAACTGCACAATTTCTGACGAAATTATGGGGCATTTTTAAATGGCCTTAATCACACATAATGAGAAGAATTAAGTCTGCAATTTCAAGTCAGGGAAAAATCTGGCAGGAAAGTGTTAGAGAAAATCTAATGCAGGTTCATTTCTAATTCTAAGTTACAAGCAGATAATTAATAATCTTATATTTACATCAAATACATACACACACACACACACACACACACACACACACGCTCGCCAGGAGCTTGGACTCGACCCCTGCAACCTCAAGTAGGTGAGTACACACACACACGGACATCATAGCTCTCACAGAAACCAAGCTAACAGATATGATAAGAGATGCCATCATTCCAACGGGATACCAGATCCTGAGGAAAAACAGAGGTAACGGGGGGGGGGGTGGAGGAGAGGCACTGTTGATCAAAAACCGATGGAATTTTGATGAGCTAGAGAGAGGAGACAGCGGAGAAGCAAGCGATTACATAGAGGGAACACTTCACTCTGGAGGTCCCAAGGTGGTAATTGCAGTGATGTATAACCCACCACAGAACCGCAGGAGGCCAAGGCAAGAGTATGATGAGAGCAATAGAGCGATGGTTGACACACTGGCTGCAGTGGCCAGAAGAGCTCATGCATGCAGGGCAAAGCTCCTGATCATGGGTGACTAAGCACAAGGAGATCGATTGGGAGAACTTGGAGCATGTGGCTCCAAGGGGGCCAAGACACATGGAGGGCTAAGATGATGGAGGTCGTACTGGAAAACTTCATGTACCAACATGTAAGGGACACTACAAGAAAGGAGAGGCTGAACCAGCAAGACTGGATCTAGTATTCACCTTGAGTAGTGTAGACATTGAGGACATCACATATGAAAGACCCCTTGGGGCCAGCGATCATGTGGTTTTAAGCTTCGAACACACAGTAGAGCTACAAGTGGAGGGGGAAGCAGGAAAGCCAGGACGAATGAAGCCAAACTACAAGAAATGGGACTACACGGGAATGAGGAACTTCCTGAACGGGGTTCAGTGGGACAGAGAACTGGCAGGGAAGCCAGTTAATGAGATGAAGAAATATGTAGCAACAATGTGCAAGGAGGCTGAGGTGAGGTTTGTACGCAAGGGTAACAGGGTTAATGAAAAAGCCAGGATGAGCCCATGGTTCACCCAAAGGTGCAGGGAGGCAAAAACCAAGTGTGCTATGGAATGAAGAAATATAGAAGGCAAAGGACCCAGGAGAATAAGGAGAGCAGTCGTAGAGCCAGAAATGAATTTGCACAGATAAGAAGGGAGGCCCAACGACAATATGAAAACGACATGGCAGCGAAAGCCAAATCTGACCCGAAGCTGTTATACAGCCACATCAGGAGGAAAACAACAGTCAAGGACCAGGTAATCAGGCTAAGGAAGGAAGGAGGAGAGACAACAAGAAATGACCGTGAAGTATGTGAGGAACTCAACAAGAGATTTAAAGAAGTGTTCACAGAGGAGACAGAAGGGGCTCCAGGAAGACGGAGAGGTGGAGCACACCACCAAGTGCTGGACACAGTACACACAACCGAGGAAGAAGTGAAGAGGCTTCTGAGTGAGCTAGATACCTCAAAGGCAATGGGGCCGGATAACATCTCTCCATGGGTCCTGAGAGAGGGAGCAGAGGCGCTATGTGTAACTCTAACAACAATATTCAATACATCTATCGAAACAGGGAGATTGCCTGAGGCATGGAAGACAGCAAATGTAGTCCCAATCTTTAAAAAAGGAGACAGACATGAAGCACTAAACTACAGACCAGTGTCACTGACATGTATAGTATGCAAAGTCATGGAGAAGATTATCAGAAGAGTAGTGGAACACCTAGAAAGGAATGATCTCATCAACAGCAGCCAACATGGTTTCAGCGACGGGAAATCCTGTGTCACAAACCTACTGGAGTTCTTTGACATGGTGACAGCAGTAAGACAAGAGAGGGGTGGGTGGATTGGATTTTCTTGGACTGCAAGAAGGCGTTTGACTCAGTTCCACACAAGAGATTAGTGCAAAAACTGGAGGACCAAGCAGGGATAACAAGGAAGGCACTACAATTGATCAGGGAATACTTGTCAGGAAGACAGCAGCGAGTCATGGTACGTGGCGAGATGTCAGAGTTGGCACCTGTGACCAGGGGGGTCCCACAGGGGTCAGTCCTAGGACCAGTGCTGTTTCTGGTAGTTGTGAACGACATGACGGAAGGAATAGACTCCGAAGTGCCCCTGTTTGCAGATGACGTGAAGTTGATGAGAAGATTTCATTCGATCGAAGACCAGGCAGAACTACAAAGGGTTTTGGACAGGCTGCAGACCTGGTCCAGCAATTGGCTCCTGGAGTTCAACCCCACCAAGTGCAAAGCCATGAAGATTGGGGAAGGGCAAAAAGACCGCAGACGGAGTACAGTCTAGGGGGCCAGAGACTACAAACCTCACTCAAGGAAAAAGATCTTGGGGTGAGCATAACACCAGGCACATCTGGAGCGCACATCAACCAAATAACGGCTTCAGCATATGGGCGCCTAGCAAACCTCAGAACAGCATTCCGACATCTTAATAAGGAATCGTTCAGGACCCTGTACACCGTGTACGTTAGGCCCATATTGGAGTATGCGGCACCAGTTTGGAATCCACACCTAGCCAAGCATGTAAAGAAACTAGAGAAAGTGCAAAGGTTTGCAACAAGGCTAGTTCCAGAGCTAAGAGGTATGTCCTACGAGGAGAGGTTAAGGGAAATCAACCTGACGATACTGGAGGACAGGAGAGATAGGGGAGACATGATAACGACATACAAAATACTGAGAGGAATTGACAAGGTGGACAAACACAGGAGGTTCCAGAGATGGGACACAACAACAAGGGGACACGGTTGGAAGTTGAAGACACAGATGACTCACAGGGATGTTAGGAAGTATTTCTTCAGCCACAGAGTAGTCAGGAAGTGGAATAGTTTGGGAAGCAATGTGGTGGAGACAGGATCCATACATAGCTTTAAGCAGAGGTATGATATAGCTCACGGTTCAGGGAAAGTGACCTAGTAGCGACCAGTGAAGAGGCGGGGCTGGGAGCTTGAACTCGACCCCTGCAACCTCAACTAGGTGAGTACACACACACACACACACACACACACACACACACACACACAGGATGTTCCAGAGATGAGATACAGCAACAAGAGGACAGAGTCGGAAGTTGAAGACACAGATGAATCACAGGGAAGTTAGGAAGTATTTCTTCAGCCACAGAGTAGTCAGGAAGTGGAATAGTTTGGGAAGCGATGTAGTGGAGGCATGATCCATACATACCTGGAATTTACCTGGAGAGAGTTCCGGGGGTCAACGCCCACGTGGCCCGGTCTGTGACCAGGCCTCCTGGTGGATCAGAACCTGATCAACCAGGCTGTTACTGCTGGCTGCACGCAATCCAACGTACGAGCCACAGCCCGGCTGGTCAAGTACCGACTTTAGGTGCTTGTTCAGTGCCAGCTTGAAGACTGCCAGGGGTCAATTGGTAATCTCCCTTGTGTATGTTGGGAGGCAGTTGAACAGTCTCGGGCCCCTGACACTTATTGTATTGTCTCTTAACGTGCTAGTGACACCCCTGCTTTTCATTCGGGGGATGTTGCATCGTCTGCCAAGTCTTTTGTTTTCGTTGTGAGTGATTTTCGTGCGCAAGTTCGGTACTAGTCCCTCTAGGATTTTCCAGGTGTATATAATCATGCCTCTCTCCCGCCTGCGTTCCAGGGAATACAGGTTCAGGAACTTTAAGTGCTCCCAGTAATTGAGGTGTTTTATCTCCGTTATGCGCGCTGTGAAGGTTTTCTGTACATTTTCTAGGTCAGCAAATTTCACCTGCCTTGAAAGGTGCTGTTAGTATGCAGCAATAAACCAACCTAGATAAAACAAGCGACCTGAAGAGTGTCATCATGGGCTTGGCATCCCTAGTTTTGAAGGTTCTCATTATCTATCCTGTCATTTTTCTAGCAGCTGCGATTGATATAATGTTATGGTCCTTGAAGGTGAGATCCTCCGACATGATCACTCCCAGGTCTTTGACGTTGGTGTTTCGCTCTATTTTGTGGCCAGAATTTGTTTTGTATTCTGATGAAGATTTAATTTCCTCGTGTTTACCATATCGGAGTAATTGAAATTTCTCATCGATGAACTTCATATTGTTTTCTGCAGCCCACTGAAAGATTTGGTTGATGTCCGCCTGGAGCCTTGCAGTGTCTGCAATGGAAGACACTGTCATGCAG
This sequence comes from Cherax quadricarinatus, assembly GCF_026875155.1. NCBI lineage: Eukaryota > Metazoa > Arthropoda > Malacostraca > Decapoda > Parastacidae > Cherax > Cherax quadricarinatus. Next base: position 3,382,893 of record NC_069453.1, on the reverse strand, counting down.
ATTCGGGTGTCATCTGCAAAGGAAGACACGGTGCTGTGGCTGACATCCTTGTCGATGTCAGATATGAGGATGAGGAACAAGATGGGAGCGAGTACTGTGCCTTGTGGAACAGAGCTTTTCACCGTAACCGCCTCAGACTTTACTCTGTTGACTACTACTCTTCGTGTTCTGTTTGTGAGGAAATTATAGATCCATCTACCAACTCTTCCTGTTATTCCTTTAGCACGCATTTTGTGCGCTATTACGCCATGGTCACACTTCTCGAAGGCTTTTGCAAAGTCTGTATATATTACATCTGCATTCTTTTCGTCTTCTAGTGCATCTAGGACCTTGTCGTAGTGATCCAATGGTTGAGACAGACAGGAGCGACCTGCTCGAAACCCATGTTGCCCTGGGTTGTGTAATTGATGGGTTTCTAGATGGGTGGCGATCTTCCTTCTTAGGACCCTTTCAAAGATTTTTATGATATGGGATGTTAGTGCTATCGGTCTGTAGTTCTTTGTTATTGCTTTACTGCCCCCCTTTGTGGAGTGGGACTATGTCTGTTGTTTTTAGTAACTGTGGGACGACCCCCGTGTCCATGCTCCCTCTCCATAGGATGGTAAAAGCTCGTGATAGGGGCTTCTTGCAGTTCTTGATGAACACGGAGTTCCATGAGTCTGGCCCTGGGGCAGAATGCCTGGGCTTGTATTTATAGCCTGTTCGAAGTCATTTGGCGTCAGGATAACATCAGATAGGCTTGTGTTAATCAAATTCTGTGGCTCTCTCATAAAAAATTCATTTTGATCTTCGACTCTCAGTCTGGTTAGCGGCTTGCTAAAAACTGAGTCATACTGGGACTTGAGTAGCTCACTCATTTCCTTACTGTCATCAGTGTAGGACTCATCTTGTTTAAGTAGGGGCCCAATACTGGACGTTGTTCTCGACTTTGATTTGGCATAGAAAAAGAAATACTTTGGGTTTCGGGTTTTTTTCGATTTTATTTATGACTTTTAGTTCTTCCCGCGATTCCTGACTCCTATAAGATTCCTTTAGCTTAAGTTCGATGTTTGCTATTTCTCTTACCAGTGTCTCCCTACGCATTTCAGATATATTGGCCTCTTTTAGCCGCTGTTATTCTTTTCCGTCGCCTGTAAAGGGAGCGCCTGTCTCTTTCTATTTTACATCTCTTTTTTCTTAATTAAAGGAATAAGCCTTGAGCATACATGGAGTGCCACCGAGTTAATCTGTTCTAGGCATAAGTTGGGGTCTGTGTTGCTTAGTCTATCTTCCCAGCTTATATCGATTAGGACTTGGTTTACTTGGTCCCACTTTATGTTTTTGTTATTGAAGTTGAATTTGGTGAATGCTCCCTCGTGACTAGTCTCATTATGTCGGTCTAGGGCACCGCGCATACATGTCTGAACCTCAATTATGTTGTGATCTGAGTATATTGTTTTTGATATGGTGATATTTCTTATCAGATCATCATTGTTAGTGAAGATGAGGTCTAGTTTATTCTTCAGTCTAGTAGGCTCTATTATTTGCTGGTTTAAGTTGAATTTTGTGCAGAGATTTAAAAGCTCGTGTGTGTGTGTGAGTTCTCGTCAGTGCTGCCTCCTGGTGTTATTACTGCAACAACATTATTCTTGGTCTATTCCTCCATTTTAGGCGCCTTAAGTTGAAATTCCCCAGGAGCAAGATGTTGGGGGCAGTAGCTGGCAGATTTTCCAGACAGTAGTCAATTTTTAACAGCTGTTCCTGGAATTGCTGGGACATTGCATCTGGAGGCTTGTAGACTACCACAATGACTAACTAGGGTTTGGTTCTCGACCTTTACTGCTAAAACGTTCACTACATCATTTGAGGCATTAAGCAGTTCTGTGCAAATAAGTGACTCTGCGATATACAGGCCAACCCCCCCTTTTGCCTGTTCACTCTGTCGCATCTGTATAGGTTGCAACTTAAGATCCATATTTCGCTGTCCAAGTGATCCTTTATGTGGGTCTCTGTGAAAGCCACGAACTTTGCATTTGCCTCTGCAAGCAGTCCACGGATGAAAGGTATTTTATTGTTCGTTGCTGGCTTTAGACCCTGTATATTTGCAAAGAAAAAATGTCATCGGACTGGTGGTATTGGTGGCACTGGGGGGGACTTTTTTTTCCAGCACTAGTATCTGCATCTGTTGGCTTGGAGTGGAGGCCATCGACTGTGGTTCCACTCCAGGAATGACTGGGTTTGGTGTACGATTTCTGTCATTTCCTGTCACTAAAAAAACTCTCCCTCTTGAGTGGCTGTGGCTACCCAGGTTTTCCCATGGTCGGGATGTTTTGTATCTTTTTGTCTCCTTTAGATGGTGTGCCTGGCAATTTAAGTTATAGCACAGTCTTTCCTGTACTGAAGAGGTACACATTTCAGAGTGAAAAAGCTTACAGGAAGGGAGTTTGCATTTTCCTGTTGTCATATGGGCACGGCAGAGGTATGATAAAGCTCACGGTTCAGGAGAGTGACCTAGTAGCGACCAGTGAAGAGGAGGGGCCAGGAGCTTGGACTCGACCCCTGCAGCCTCAACTAGGTGAGTACAACTAGGTGAGTACAAACACACATACTTAGCTTGAAGAAAAGGTACGATAAAACTCATGGGGAAGGAAGAGAGTGGACTAGTAGCGACTAGCAAAGAGGCAAGGCCAGGAGCTGTGACTCAACCCCTGCAAACACAAATAAGTGAATAGAAATAGGCGAGTACAGTCGCCTACAAGATATATATGCATGTGAAACCATGTTGAACAGGTTGTCAGGGCAACAGGAAGTTGGGTTTCCCGTTTCACTTTCCCGTCTCAGTTGAGTCTTTGATAAATCATATTATGCACATGAATAGAAGTATTTGGATGAATCTTATTAAAGGAAGGTGGTCCGGTGGTTAACGCACTGCCCTGCTAGTTTTAGGATTCTCTTGCTATGTGTTCGAACCCCCCTCCCCCACGTTCCGTAGTTTGAGTCGACCCAGACATAGTGGAAACCTGATCCTCTCGACAAAGTTTTACCTCAACTAGTCATTTGCACTTCAGACTACATTCTGCAATTATGCCAGATTATGCCAATTATGCTGACGCGACAATACTGGTGGTAAAAGAAACTCGGTCTCTCTCTCGTAGGAACAGGGCACAGAACACAAAATAAAAACATATATATACATACGGACATGGAAAAAAATACTTCCTACAGGGAGAGAAGAAAAACACATGTGGGGGTGCTAAACATCGTGGTCATAGGCAGTGAGCGTCGAAGGGCATCACTGCACGCCTTTCTGCGTCTGGACAGATACTACAACACAGGAGACATCGCTGCGGCTGAGCTGTGACGTAACAGGTTACGGTCTCCTCTGGAACGGTGAAGCAGTCATCGTAGGAGTCGCTGCAGGTTTTCACTCAACCTGGGGCACGAAATGTTGGTGCCCTCTAGTGAGGCGTCGACAAAACTCGGCAACTGGGCAGGACTTCTTCTGGCAAACGACTCAGGAGGACACTTCTCGACTGGTACTGTCGCTGGGCTGTCACTGCCGACGAGCGTGGAGCGAGTCGTGGCAGAGACGACTGGGCGAAACATCTGGGAGTCGTAACATTATACACCAGACTGCAGTGAGCGAGCTAGCAGTCAAAGTGACATCATCTTTGAGCAGGAGCTCACTGAAGCTTGTGACACGAGGCTGACACAGCGCCTGCCGACAGGGCTAACTGCAGCTTGACGAGTGTCATTCTCTCGGCAGTTGGAGTTATAGCAGAGGTTAGTCTAAGCGTCCCCAGACTTGTTTCTCTACATATAACTGCACTCTGAAGGTCTGGAGGTGAAGTGAAACAAATCTCGATGGGAATCGTAGCAGGTACGATTCTGCAGAACATCTATGAGCGACGAGCATAAGAGCTTTCTGTACAAGGGGCTCGGGCTCAGAGCTGACTGATATCTGGCCACACCGGTTGACTTAACACAGTGGTGCTACACAAGGTCTGACACTGGACTCACGGAAAGCTTTACACACACCCGCAGTACATGCGGTACAACATGGCTTAAACTAGCAAATGATGCTTTTCTGTGCACAAAACTGACACTAAGCCATACACTAACATGTGAGAACACTGACTGAGAGGAATTAACACACGTCATATATCTTCTCTCAATCTTCTCGACAATACTGAAATAATTACTAGAACACTCGATGTGACATCATGTGAAGTCATGCGTGATGTCGCGAGGTGACGTCAGCAGACATCTCGAGGTGACGTCAGGCAGACATCGTGACGTCATGAAGTCGGGCAGCATTGTCGGTGACGTCAATGTGATGCAGCAGACCACAGCATGTGGCCTGGGACATCTGGCTTGGTAACCCACGTGGCTTGTAGATCCACGTGGCGTCGGGATGCACGTGGCGTCGGGATGCACGTGGCGTCGTGATCTACGTGGCATGCTGATCCACGTGGCTTGCTGATCCACGTGGCTTGCTGATCTACATGGCATGCTGATCCACATAGCTTCGAGTGGCCTCAAGCACTCGGATACACAGCTCTGGCGACCATTTCACACGGAAAACAGCAGAAAACACAGCAGAGGGAGTGAGTACATAGTGGTGGAGTGTGGTGGTAGGCTGGTGAGGTGAGAGTAGGGTGAGCGTGGGCGAGGCGAGGAAACGGCCACTTCCTCTCCCTCCTACAAACACGTGGAGAAACTCACACTGGACGCAGAAATCACCACAAAACTCACCTCTGGCTTGCTGAAACAGCTGTGCTGAGCTGAACAACAACAGCAACATACAAGTGACGCTGAACACGTGACTTGAGAAACAGCGTGGGAAACCGTAGCGTGGGGTCACTGGGACGCCACTTACAATTCTCGAAGAAATTCGGTAAATTTCGGCTAGATCCTGCTTGTACCTGTGTCTGGATGCTCAAACGTGCAGACACGACGTCAGGATAACTCGCTGAGAGACGGATGCTTCATGCATGGGGTGATAAAGTGAAGATGACTTCATACCTTGCTTCCTCTCTGGGCAAACAACTGCTGCGACCACCGCTTCCCACCAATTATAAGGAAATTATTTGGTGAACTGAAAGCGGGGTGTGAATGATAAAGGCCTTCCCGAGGCTTCTTAACTTTATTTGTAATGTCGTGGTGGGTACACAGGCTTGTGTGTTGTGCCCATGGCCCAGGAGGGCCATCCCCACGAGAGGAGAGAGCAAGTAGGCCTTGTGTCTTCCTGCTAGGCCACTGTGAGAGTTTGAGAGTGTGGGTCCAGCTTCCCACAGACCTGGACAGGCCCAGAGGGCAGCACCTGAGTGGCGCGAAATATGAACTAAGCTGGCAAACAGCAAGGCTGTCTGTGCAGACAGTACAGGCTGTCTACACTCTCCCACACAGCCTGACCCCTCGGAGCCATGGGTACTAACACACTGCCTCTGTACCCACGATATTGCAAATAAAATAAGTAGCCTGTGAAGCTTTATTATTGCTAACTGCACTTCGAAACAACATAATTATCCATAAAAAACATTAGGCTGGGTTTGTGGTTGTTACCACTGAGACTAGGCCAGTGGATGGTACCACTGAAGCTAGGCCAGTGGTTGGTACCACTGAAGCTAGGCCAGTGGTTGATACTACTGAGGCTAGGCCAGTGGTTGGTACCACTGAGGCTAGGCCAGTGGTTGGTACCACTGAGGCTAGGCCAGTGGTTGGTACCACTGAGGCTAGGCCAGTGGTTGGTACCATTGAGACTAGGCCTGCGGTTGGTACCACTGAGGCTGGGCTAGCGGATGGTACCACAGAGGTGGGTTTAATAAATGGAATCATTCCCTCACTGTGTCAGTCAACTGCTGAGGTATTATTGGTGTGTGTGTGTGTGTATATATATATACTTACCTACTTGTGGTTGCAGGGGTCGATTCACAGCTCCTGGCCCTGCCTCTTCACTAGCCGCTACTAGGTCACTCTTCTTGCTCCATGAGCTTTATCGTACCTCTTCTTAAAGCTGTGTATGAATCCTGCCTCCACATAACATCCCCAACTATTCCACTTCCTGACAAGTCTGTGGCTGAAGAAGTACTTCTTAACATCCCTGTGATTCATCTTGGTCTTCAGCTTACAATTGTGACCCTTTGTTGCTGTGTCCCATCTCTGGAACATCCTCTCTGTCCAACTTCTCAATTCCTCTCAATATTTTATATGTCGTTATCATATCACCCCTATCTCTCCTGTCCTCCAGCGTCTTCAGGTCGATTTCCCTTAACCTCTCCTCCTAGGACATGCCCCTTAGCTTCGATGCTAGTCTTGTTGCAGATCTTTGCACTTTCTGTAATTTCCTTACATGCTTGGCTAGGTGTGCGTTCCAAACTGGTGCTACATACTTCGATATGGACCTGATATACACGGTGGACAGAGTCCTGAACGATTCCTTATTGAGATGTTGGAATGTTATTCTTAGGTTTGCCAGGCGCCCATATGCTGCAGCAGTTATTTGATTGATGTGCGCCTCAGGAGAGGTGCCCGGTGTTATACTCACCCCAAGATCATTTTCCTTGAGTAAAGTTTGTAGTCTGTATTCCGTCTGAAATTTTCTTTGCCTTTCCCCAATCTTTATGACTTTGCACTTGGTGCGTTTGAATTCCACGGACAATTTTCTGGACCAGGCTGCAGCCTGTCCAGATTCCTTTGTAGTTTTGCCTGGTCCTCGTCCAATTGAATTCTTCTCATCAACTTCACATCATCTGCAAACAAGGACACTTCTGAGTGTGTTCCTTCCTTTATGTTGTTCACATATACCAGAAACAGCACCGGTTCTAGGACTGACCCCTGTGGAACCCCGTTCGTCACAGACACCCACTCTGACACCTAGCCACAAAGTGACTTGCTGATGTCTTCCCGACAGGTATTCCCTGATCCATTGCACAGCCTTCCCTGTTATAACTCTCTGGCCCTCCAGTTTATGCACTAATCTTGCATGCCTTCTTACAGTCCAAGAAAACTCAATCTACCCATCCCTCTTTCTCTTGTCTTATTGCTGTCACCCTGTCATAGAACTCCAGTAGGTTTGTGACAAGATTTACCGTCACTGCAACGTGTTGGTTGTCGTTGATAAGTTCATTCCTTTCTAAGTGCTCCAGCACTCTTTCTTTGATAATTTTCTCCATGAATCTGCATACTATACATGGCAGTGACACTGGTCTGTAGTTCAGAGCTTCGTGTCTGTCTTCTTCTTAAAAAAAAATCGATAAATATGTTAAAGATTGAAGTATCTAGCTTCACTTCCTCCTCGATTGTATGTATTGTGTCCAACACTTGATGGTGTACCCCACGTCTCCATCTTTCCGGAATCGCTTCTGTCTCCACTGTGAACACTTCTTTGAACCTCATGTTGAGCTCCTCACATACTTCTTGGTCGTTTCTTATCTATCCTCCTTCCTTCCTCAGCCTGATTACCTGGTCCTTGACTGTTGTTTTCCTCCTGATGTGGCTGTACAACAGTTTCGGGTCAGATTTGACTTTCGCTGCTTTGTCATTTTCGTATTGTCGTTGGACCTCCCTTCTTACCTGTGAATATTCATTTCTGGCTCTACGACTGCTCTCCTTATTCTCCTGGATCCTTTGTCTTCTATACTTCCTTTCTCTAGCACACTTGGTTTTGGCCTCTCTACATCTTCGAGTGAAGCAAGGGCTCATCCTGGCCTTCTAGTTATTTCTCTTACCCTTGGGTACAAACCTCTCCTCTAATTCTTTGTATTTTGTTGTCACATATTCCATCAACTCACACACTGACTTCCTTGCAAATACTCTGTCCCACTGAACCTCGTGCAGGAAATTCCTCATGCTTCTGTAGCCATCTCACTTGTAGTTTGGTTTCGATCGTCCTGCCCTTCCTGCTTCCGTCTCCACTAGTAATTTTATGTATTCGAAGCTCAGAACCACGTGGTCATTGGCCCGGAGGGGTTTTTCATATGTGATGTCCTCAATATCTGCACTGCTTAAGGTGAATACTAGGTCCAGACTTGCTGGTTCATCCTCTCCTCTCTCTCTGGTAGTGTCCTTTACGTATTGGTACACGAGGTTTTTCGGTACCACCACTATCATCTTAGCCCTCCACGTTTCTGGGCCCCATGTGGCTCCAAGTTCTCCAAGTCAATTTCTTTGTGAATGAAGTCACCCACAATCAGTAGTTTTGCCCTGCTTGCATGAGCCCTTTTGGCCACTTCAGCCAGAGTGTCAACCATCCCTCTGTTACTCTCATCATACTCTTGCCTTGGCCTCCTGCTGTTCTGTGGTGGGTTATACATCACTGCAATTACCACCTAGGGATCTCAAGACTGAAGTGTTCTTGTTATGTAGTCTCTTGCTTCTCCTCTGCCACCTCTCTCCAGCTGATCAAAATCCCATTGGTTTCTGATGAGCAGTGCCACTCCTCTATCCCCTCTGTTCCCTCTGTCTTTCCTCAGAACCTGATAACCCCTTGGAAAGATGGCATCTGTTATCACTCCTGTGAGCTTGGTTTCTGTGAGACCTATGATGTCCGGTGATGCCTCTGAATCTTTCGTGCCACTCCTCCCACTTATTTTTTACTCCATCAGTGTTAGTGTACAATACCTTCGGTTTCCTCTCCAAGACTGTTTTCTGGGGGGTTTGTGGGGGTGGGGGCCTGGTAGTACGCTGTGGGATTCTACAGATATTGTGGGGTGGTGGCTGTAAGTGTGGGTTGTGGTCTGTGTTGGGATAGCGTGTTTGGCTGTGGGGTTCTGATGGTTGTGTGCGCGCTTGCTCTAGCTGCTTTGCCCGGCTCTGGTTGTCCTCTGCTGACTCTGTCCTTGTCTCTCATCCTAGCCCCTTTGATAGCAGCAGTCAATAATTGTTTCTTTACCCACTTTCTAGGAGTGTTGCCATCTTCAAGGAACCTTCGTCGAACAATTGAATAACCACCGCGCGTGTGTGTGTGTGTGTGTGTGTGTGTGTGTGTGTGTGTGTGTACACTCACCTAATTATGGTTACAGGCGTCGATTCATAGCTCCTGGTCCCGCCTCTTCACTGGTCGCTACTAAGTTACTCCCTCCCTGCTCCATGAGCTGTATCGTATCTTCTTAAAGCTATGTGTGGATCCTGCCTCCATCAAATCTCTTTAGAGGCTATTTCTCTTCCTGACAGTTCTATGACTGAAGAAATACTTCCTAACATTCCTGTGACTCATCTGAGTCTTCATCTTCTAATTGTGACCCCTTGTTGGTGTGTCCCATCTCTGAAACGTCCTGTCCTTTTCCAACTTCTCGATTCTTCGCATTATTTAATATGTTATCATGTTTCCTCTATCCTTCCTGTCCTCCAGCGTCGTCAGGTCGATTTCCTTTAATCTCTCCTCATAGGACATGTCCCTTATTTCTGGAACTAGTTTCGTTGCAAACCTTTGACTTTCTATAACTTCCTGACGTGTTTAATCAGGTGTGGGTTCCAAACTGGTGCTGTATACTCTAGTATGGGCCTGATGCAAACGGTGTACAGAGGCCTGAACGACTCCTTACTATGATATCGGAATGCTATTCTTAGGTTTGCTAGTCGCCTGTATGCCGCAGCTGTTATTTGGTTGATGTGCGCCTCAGGAGATGTGTTCGGTGTTATACTCACCCTAAGAACCGTTTCCTGGAGTGAGTTTTTAGTTTTTGGCCACCTAGACTCTAATCAGTGCTACAACAGCTGTAGTTTTGTAATACTATTCCAGCAATCATGCTCCATGAGTGAATGTGGTTCCTCCAAATTCTCTCCTTCAGCGACGGGCTGGAGTTTTGAGACTATGACCACGGGTTCAATCCCGGCCGGGGGTATGGTTTCTCTCCTTCAGTTCATGATTACTGTTGAAATTCTTGATGATGCAAGTATTGTAGCTACTGGAAAACGTGATGATTTAAACATCACACAGATCGCCGAAAATTTGTGCCTAGCAAAGTCATCTGTTGGTCAGATTTTGAAGAGAGGTGATGACACTGGTGATCGTGCAGAACAACACATCATGATGACAAGCTTATCTAAAGGAATAGTGTGAAGGATCCCCCAAAAAAGCTAGCAAAGATCTACAGAGAGATTTGTCTTCAGTTGGCGTGAATGTGGATTATTCAACTGTTCGACGAAGGCTCCTTGAAGATGGCAAAACTCCCAGAAAGTGAGTAAAGAAACAATTATTGACTGCTGCTGTCAATAAAAAATGGCTGCAGTGTGCACTCGATCATAAGGGATAGACGACCGATGAAAGAATAGAAGTTATATTTTCAGATGTGGCGCATTTTGAATTATATGGGTAAAGATCAGTGGTAGTGAGACGGAGCAAAGGAGAACCTCACATTTAAGAAGTGCCAAAACATCCGACAAAGTAGATCTTTATGGGTAGTTTTACTGCTAAAGACCCTGGACGGCTTGTTATTGTTGAGGGAACGATGAACAGTGACAAATGCAAGGCAATCATGACGACTCATTTGCTTCCCACTGTGGATAGAGACTTTCCTGATGGAGAAGGCATTTTCCAGCAGGATCTTGCTCCATGCCAGACTTCCAGAAAAATACTGAAATTCTTCGAAGCCAGTGGGCTAAGCGTTCTAAATTGGCCTGGAAACCCTCCTGACCTCAACCCAACTGAGAACCTATGGGCAATAACCGATTATATACCAAAGTATGTAGCAATGCTTTTAAAAGAAAGGTAGTCATATCTCTTATTAAATCAATTATTTGTCATATTTATTTTTCAAATAAACATTAATTTTCCAAATAAATGTATCTCATCACTCTCCTAACATGCACACTACTGTAAAAACAGTTGGTAATATTTTACCAACTGGCTCTGGTGGCCTGGTGGTTAACGCTCTCGCTTCACACGGTGAGGGCCTGGGTTCGATTCCCAGCCAGAGTAGAAACATTGGATGTGTTTCTTTCCACCTGTTGTCTATGTTCCCCATCAGTAAAATGGGTACCTGGGTGTTAGTCGACTGGTGTGGGTCGCATCCTGGGACACTGACCTAAGGAGGCCTGGTCACAGACCGGGCTGCGGGGGCGTTGACCCCCGGAACTCTCTCCAGGTAAACTCCAGGTAAACTGCCTCCTCCTTTAGTGTAAAAGTCACCTCTCTTACACGTTGATGCTATTCTTGTTTCACATCTACCTTTTACTATCGCTGTAGCTACAAGAAAATATCCGAAGCATGTTTCCCCTTAATAAACATGAACATTCAACCTTTTATCAATCAATACATTATTCAACAAACCACTGTCATTACACCCTATGTCGTATCTCATATACTTATTTATCCTCTTCTTCTTGAAATATGTAGTACCAATTACCACATCTTTCTATACAAAGTTCAAAGGTCCTCCATTATCATTTACTCCTTGGCACCCCAAACTTGCCTACTACGCCCTCTACAACACTTTCTCCCATTTTAGCATTCAGGTTTCCCTTTAGGCTTAATGTGCTTGTGTATTTTAGGATAATGGAATCTCTTGGTCTTGTCTTATGATTTGAATTAGATCTGGTCTGTGTAATATCCCAACTGACCATCTCCATCGAAGAACTTGGATAATCTGTTTCCTTACGATCACTTGTGAATGCTTCCTCTGATTCCCATCACATCTTCAGTGCTAAGATTTAACTGCATCACCAACTTACGCTGTATTCTGCACAATTTCAATCGCGCGCATTGATACACATTGGACTTGGGTTATTTAATACTGGGACACATTTATTGATTCACGCAGAGACCAAAATACAAATAATTAACTACAGAAAGAAACAATTTTCATCATAAAAAAATCTAAATGTATTTGAAGTTTTTAGAAAAACCTCATGTGGAGCTCTTTGCGAATACGTATAATTGTATAACCTTGTGTTCTTGACATGTGTTACCAGACACAGTTGACAACTGTCTGGCGCTTGTGTTATACCAGGTGTAGTGCTGACAGCACGCTGATGTGTGCAAACTGGCGATGTTGACCTATGTTACGACCCATCAATTATAATACTGCCCTGTCACCCCCGCTGCTGCCGCTGCTGCTGCCGCCGCTGCTGCTGCTGCCGCTGCTGCCGCTGCTGCTGCTGCCTCCTGATGCCTCCTGATATCACCACTACTGCTGCTGCCGCCTCCTCACACCACTACTGCTGCGGCGTCTTTTGCTGCTGCTGCCGCCACCGCTGCTGCTGCTGCCGCCACCGCTGCTGCTGCTTCTGTTGCTGCTGCCGCTGCTGCTGTTATTGCCGCTGCTGTTGCTGCCGACTGACACCACCACTGCTGGCTAGCCACCACCACCTGACACCACCACTGATGGCTAGCCAACACCACTGCTGGCTAGCCACGACCACCTGAAAACACCGCTGCTGACTAGCCACCATCACCTGACAACATCACTGCTGGCAGACAGCATCACCTGACAACACCACTGCTGGCGGACAGCATCACCTAACAACACTACTGTTGGCTAGCCACCACAACATGGTACATCTTTCAAACACCAACTGAAACCAGTGCTGGCATCTTCTGCAATGATCCAGACGACGGTTACCAAGGGGCCTGGAGTCACTACACACACCATCCCCTGTGTGCATTCCCCTCTGTTGCATTCTAAGAGTACGTTACATTTCATTTAGGGTATGTCACACACCCATATAGGCATGCCCTCCCGACCAGCGAAGCAGCTGCTAAGGGTATAATGAGAAGGGGGGGGATTCTTGTTAGGCTAGCACCTTGGTTCAACCAGCCAATGACAAGGAGGCCTAACAAAGTTGTGAAGCGATGTGGTACAAACGTGAATCAACACTGGCAGACTTACCTCCAAGTCTGGCCGAATGCAGTTCTCACCGTGTCTCTTGCTTGCAAATTTCCTTTCCTTATATATCCTCTGTATATATTCTACATATTATTCCTTGTTGTTTGGTTAAGGGAATATAAGTATTAACTCTATGCTGCCTTTTGTTCGTTCCTCTTCAACCTTGGTTATCGTGCTACAACCAGGTGTGCAGGCCACTAAACTACATCTGTGTTAGTAATACCTTGTTACCACTGGTAGCAGTCACTACTGACACTGGCAGCAGACACTACTGACACCGGCAGCAGACACTACTGACACCGGCAGCAGACACTACTGACACCGGCAGCAGACACTACTGACACCGGCAGCAGACACTACTGACACCGGCAGCAGGACACTACTGACACCGGCAGCAGACACTACTGACACCGGCAGCAGACACTACTGACACCGGCAGCAGACACTACTGACACCGGCAGCAGGACACTACTGACACCGGCAGCAGACACTACTGACACCGGCAGCAGACACTATTGACACCGGCAGCAGACACTACTGACACCGGCAGCAGACACTACTGACACCGGCAGCAGACACTACTGACACGGCAGCAGACACTACTGACACCGGCAGCAGACACTACTGACACCGGCAGCAGACACTACTGACACCGGCAGCAGACACTACTGAACCGGCAGCAGACACTACTGACACCGGCAGCAGACACCACTGACACCGGCAGCAGGCACTACTGACACCGGCAGCAGACACTACTGACACCGGCAGCAGACACTACTGACACCGGCAGCAGACACTACTGACACCGGCAGCAGACACCACTGACACCGGCAGCAGACACCACTGACACCGGCAGCAGACACCACTGACACCGGCAGCAGACACCACTGACACCGGCAGCAGACACCACTGACACCGGCAGCAGACACCACTGACACGGCAGCAGACACCACTGACACCGGCAGCAGACACTACTGACACCGGCAGCAGACACTACTGACCACCGGCAGCAGACACTACTGACACCGGCAGCAGACACTACTGACACCGGCAGCAGACACTACTGACACCGGCAGCAGACACTACTGACACCGGCAGCAGCACTACTGACACGGCAGCAGACACTACTGACACCGGCAGCAGACACTACTGACACCGGCAGCAGACACTACTGACACCGGCAGCAGACACCACTGACACCGGCAGCAGACACTACTGACACCGGCAGCAGACACTACTGACACCGGCAGCAGACACCACTGACACCGGCAGCAGACACTACGACACCGGCAGCAGACACTACTGACACCGGCAGCAGACACTACTGACACCGGAAGCAGACACTACTGACACCGGCAGCAGACACTACTGACACCGGCAGCAGACACTACTGACACCGGCAGCAGACACTACTGACACCGGCAGCAGACACCACTGACACCGGCAGCAGACACTACTGACACCGGCAGCAGACACTACTGACACCGGCAGCAGACACTACTGACACCGGCAGCAGACACTACTGACACCGGCAGCAGACACTACTGACACCGGCAGCAGACACTACTGACACCGGCAGCAGACACCTAACTGACACCGGCAGCAAGACACTACTGACACCGGCAGCAGACACTACTGACACCGGCAGCAGACACCACTGACACCGGCAGCAGACACTACTGACACCGGCAGCAGACACTACTGACACCGGCCAGCAGACACTACTGACACCGGAAGCAGACACTACTGACACCGGCAGCAGACACTACTGACACCGGCAGCAGACACTACTGACACCGGCAGCAGACACTACTGACACCGGCAGCAGACACCACTGACACCGGCAGCAGGACACTACTGACACCGGCAGCAGACACCACTGACACCGGCAGCAGACACTACTGACACCGGCAGCAGACACTACTGACACCGGCAGCAGACACCACTGACACCGGCAGCAGACACTACTGACACCGGCAGCAGACACTACTGACACGGCAGCAGACACCACTGACACCGGCAGCAGACACTACTGACACCGGCAGCAGACACCACTGACACCGGCAGCAGACACTACTGACACCGGCAGCAGACACTACTGACACCGGCAGCAGACACCACTGACACCGGCAGCAGACACCACTGACACCGGCAGCAGACACTACTGACACCGGCAGCAGACACTACTGACACCGGCAGCAGACACTACTGACACCGGCAGCAGACACTACTGACACCGGCAGCAGACACTACTGACACCGGCAGCAGACACCACTGACACGGCAGCAGACACCACTGACACCGGCAGCAGACACCACTGACCACCGGCAGCAGACACTACTGACACCGGCAGCAGACACACTGACACCGGCAGCAGACACTACTGACACCGGCAGCAGACACTACTGACACCGGCAGCAGACACCACTGACACCGGCAGCAGACACTACTGACACCGGCAGCAGACACTACTGACACCGGCAGCAGACACCACTGACACCGGCAGCAGACACTACTGACAACCGGCAGCAGACATACTGACACCGGCAGCAGACACTACTGAACCGGCAGCAGACACTACTGACACGGCAGCAGACACTACTGACACCGGCAGCAGACACTACTGACACCGGCAGCAGACATCACTGACACCGGCAGCAGACACAACATGGCAAGACTGATGGCGACTTCAACACAGATCTTCTCCAAAATAGAGAATCAGAGAGTAACAGCAACTTCCTCAACTCTAAATCTTATTTCGAGTTATATTTGTAAATATTTTGTTAGGTAAATGAACCCAGATGTAACTAATGCGACGTTTTAATTTGGTAACGTTTCCCTCTCCAGGAGAGAAACGTTGCCACAATAAAATGTCACATTAGTTGCGTGTGTGTCGAATTATACCTAACATTTAGTTGTTAATTCTGCGATTATTACCGAACTTCTAATATCATTTAACTATATATTTAACACTGCTAATATTATCTTAATTATCTCAGAGGAATTATTTGTGTGTGCTCAACGGAATAACTAAATTATATTGGAATTATAGTGCACTGTTAGTGGTTTATTCACAGATAATTTTGGAGTCTCGAGGTTAATTGTAGTCAATTCCGGAGGTCACCTTCCCAGCAGTCTGGTTTCATGCCAGCTGACTAATGGCCTGATCAATCACGTTGTTCGTGCTTGACACATGCAGCTCAGTGTAGGCACCATTGTCCATCTAATCCGGAACTAGCTTCAGGGACTTATTCACCTTCTTCTAGATGACAGTTAATGGGTCCCTGATGGCCCTGTTCACCAAGTAGTAAGTAGGTATCTGGGTGTTAGTTGACTGATGTGGGACGCATACTGGGGACAAAATTAACCTAATTTGCACGAAATGCTCTGAATAACAAGTGGTTTTTCTATACAGTACGTCACTGATGTTAGTTATGGCAACTTACTTGTCTCAGTATACTCAGGTCCATTGAAACAACGCATATATATGAGAAATAGCAAAAGTTAGATACAATACCTAACGCACCACCTAAGAGACATTCTATTACATCTACAAAGATAGGGGTTAATGGGAGATTTTAACTTTAGACAAACTGACTGGATAATATGACAGGAAATCTTGAGTCTAGTGACTTTCTTGATACGGTTCAGGATTGCTTTTTATAACAGTTTGTGACAGAACCAACTAGAAGAAACAATCTGCTTGACTTGGTTTTTGCAAACAAAGATTCACTAATTAATAATCTTGAGGTTAATGATGAGCTTGGGGAAAGTGATCACAAATCACTTAGTTTCAATATATCATGGAATTACCCAGATAACTGCAATCAAATCTCTGTCCCAGATTTTCGCTTGGCCGACTTCATGGGACTGAAAAATTACCTGGGTGGGCTAAATTGGGATGACCTGACTATGAGTCAGGTAGGTGATCTTGGTTGCCAATATGACGCTCTTCAGAGCATAGTTCTAGCTGCCCAGACAACTTTTGTTCCGAGTAGGGAAATTAGATCTAACAAAAATGATCCCAAAAGGATGAACAATAGATTAAAACATCTCATTGGTCAAAAGAGAGGCATATATAGGCGTATCAAAAGAGGGGATGAGCAGTTAAGAAATCAATATATTCAATTAGAGAAATAAAAAAAAAAGGGATAAGAAAAACAAAAAGGGATTATGAGGCTAAGGTCGCAAGGGATTCGAAGACTAACCCAAAAGGGTTCTTTCAGGTATATAGAAGTAAGATTAGGGACAAGACTGGCCCACTTAAGAGCAACTCTGGTTAGATCACTGACAGTGATAAGGATATGTGTGAAATTTTCAATACCTACTTCCTCTCAGTTTTCACCCAGGAAAATACTAGCAATATTCCTGAAATAATAGATTATGTGGAACAGGACGATGATAAACTATGTACGATTGTGGTAACTAGTGACATGGTTCTCAGAGAAATTGAGAAATTAAAACCTAACAAATCCCCAGGTCCTGATGAACTGTTTGCAAGGGTGTTAAAGGAATGTAAAGAGAAACTTAGCATACCATATCAGGCATAGTGCCTGATAAGTGGAAAATGGCAAATGTAATACCTATTTACAAGGCAGGTGACAGGTCCTTAGCTTCGAACTATAGACCAATAAGCCTTACCTCCATAGTGGGAAAATTTATGGAATCAATAATTGCCGAAGCACTTCGTAGCCATCTTGACAGGCACAGATTGATTAATGAATCTCAGCACGGTTTTACAAAGGGGCGTTCCTGTCTTACGAATTTACTAACTTTTTTCACTAAGGTGTTTGAGGAGGTAGATCATGGTAATGAATATAGTATTGTGTATACGGACTTCAGTAAGGCTTTCGATAAAGTTCCACACCAGAGGCTATTAAGGAAACTTAAGGCACACGGAATAGGAGGAGAAATTTTTTCCTGGGTAGAGGCATGGCTGACAAATAGGCAACAGAGAGTTTGTGTATATGGGGAGAAATCAGAATGGGGGCACGTCACAAGCGGTGTTCCTCAGGGGTCAGTGTTGGGCCCCTTTTTGTTCACAATTTACATAAACGACATAGATGAGGGAATAAATAGCGACATAAGCAAATTTGCTGATGACACCAAAATAGGCCGTCCAATTCATTCTAATGAGGACACTAGAGCACTCCAGGATGATTTGAATAGACTGATGCAATGGTCGGAGAAGTGGCAGATGCAGTTTAATATTGACAAATGCAAAGTTCTAAATGTTGGACAGTTAAATAACCATGCCACATATAAACTAAATAATGTAGATCTTAATACTGATTGCGAAAAAGATTTAGGAGTTCTGGTTAGCAGTAATCTAAAATCAAGACAACAGTGCATTAGTGTTCGCAATAAAGCTAACAGAATTCTTGGCTTCATATCAAGAAGCATAAATAATAGAAGTCCTCAGGTTGTTTTTCGACTGAGTGTTGTTATATCACTCAAAAGAAATATTCATTTAATTTTTCACAGTTACTTCAGGAATTAGAAGAATTAGACACGTGTACCATTTGGATATCTTTATTGTAGACTTTTCGCCCTCCAGTGGCTTTATCAATACAAGAACATAATGTGAAGACGTTAGAGCTATATACAAAAGAAGATATAATCAGTCCCTCACCTTTTTAAGTCCATGTATTGTATTGATAGAGCCACTGGAACGTCTTCAAATAGAGCTACCAGATGTTGCACGTGTGTCTAATTCTTCCTTTTGTCGGTATTGTATGCCATTTATGTGCAACTTGTTAGACGCTGCAACATCTCCACAACCTTCTTGCATCCACCAGGCCCATCCCGTTGGCCTGGCCTACTTCCAGTAGGTCAGTGACAGTGACTTCGTTTGGTGCACCTCCCTCATCTCACTCCAGTATATAAACCACAGTCTTCAAATTCTTCAAGACGACGGTGATCTTCAACTCCAAGACTGAGGGACTGATCACCTTATCTTTTGTATATAGTTCTTCAGTCTTCATTGCATGTCCTTGTATTGATAAAGTCACTGGATGGCGATACATCTACAGAGAGAGATAACCCAGACCATACCACGGGAAGGGTTAGAACCCGCGATCAGTCATAAAACTCCAGACCTACGTGTCAGTCTGAAGTTTCATGACTCTGATCGCGGGTTCTAACCCCGCCCGTGGTATGGTTTGCTTGCATTCGTGTCATTACGATTTCTTGAGTCAGAGATACCCAGATGTTGCACATGTGTCTAATTTCTCATGTCAGTATTGTATACCATTTACGTACAACAACGAATTACCTTAAACCAGTTGATATCCAATAATAATCTACTTCAGGATTATGCTTAACATACGAAATATGCATTCTTTCTATTGTGCATCACGCTATGCTTACGGGAATCTCGATTCGGACATTAACTCAGAGCTTAAATTAAACAAAATGCATAAACAAAATGCAAGGAAAAATCATCTTTGACATTCCAGGTGTACGTCTCGACCTCTTTAAATAACTCCCAGCATACGTCTCGACCTCTTCAAATAACTCCCAGCATACGTCTCGACCTCTTCAAATAACTCCCAGCATACGTCTCGACCTCTTCAAATAACTCCCAGCATACGTCTCGACCTCTTCAAATAACTCCCAGCATACGTCTCGACCTCTTCAAATAACTCCCAGCATACGTCTCGACCTCTTCAAATAACTCCCAGCATACGTCTCGACCTCTTCAAATAACTCCCTGCATACGTCTCGACCTCTTTAATATCTCTCTGCATATGTCTCGACCTCTTTAAACAACTCCCTGCATACGTCTCGACCTCTTCAAATAACTTCCAGCATACGTCTCGACCTCTTCAAATAACTCCCTGCATACGTCTCGACCTCTTTAATAATTCCAAGCAAATAAATGGATCGCAAAATCTGTAACTCACTCCCTAAAAGTACTGTCGGTTCCCCATCTGAGAAAATCTCTAATACTGTAAAAAGCGACTATTAAATCCTACATGAATGTTGTATAAACTGTGGTAACTGATACTGACAAACTGGTTAAAAAAATCTAGTGAGCCAACACTAGGGACATTTATTAGAACGCATTTCTGTCTTGGAACCTTAACCACTTATGTTTTTTTTTTTCAACAGGCTGGTTGTCTCCCACCGAGGCAGGGTGACCCAAAAAGAAAGACAATCCCCAAAAAGAAAATACTTTCATCATCATTCAAATCTTTCACCTCAATCACACATAATCAGTCTTTGTAGAGGCGCTCAGATACGACAGTTTAGAAGTCCCTCCAAACTGCCAATATCCGAAACCCCTCCTTTAAAGTGCAGGCATTGTACTTCCCATTTCCAGGACAAGTGTGGCTAACCAGTTTCCCTAAATCCCATCAAAAAAATTACCCTACTCACACTCCAACAGCTCGTCAGGTCCCAAAAACCATTCGTATCCATTCACTCCTAACACGCTCACACACGCTTGCTGGAAGTTCAAGCCCCTCGCCCACAAAACCTCCTTTAGCCCCTCCCTCCAACCTTTCCGACGACGACCCTTACCCCTCCTTCCTTGCCCTACAGATTTATACGTTCTCCTGGTGTTTGTTCTCGCGACTTTTAAACCAGATACGACCACTGTTTACAATCACATCTTTGACGTCATAAATTCAATCACTCCATCAAATCTAAATGAATCCAGGTACAGTGTAAATTATTTGTAAATAACCAACTTAAGCCTATTAGGACTAGATTTAATTGATCTGATTTATGTCTTCTGTGCCGAAATTAGAATCAGGTTATGTACTTAATTCTGTGTGATTCATATAATGGAAAAAGTATTTTTTTTTAGACCTTTTTAAAAGTTATTTTGTGCTGTGCTGAGCTCCCTACTCTGGTAGGCCATTAAAAGTTAATTAACAACAAAATGAGCTAGTAATTATAAAGCCCAAGAGACCTTTGCTGCGTCAACACACTACACAGGAACTGCGCGTTTCGTTTTCTGTGCGTTTCGGTCGCTGCGCCATCTGCTAAAAGTTGTTTCCCCTTTGTCCTATGACCAATTATGGGTTAATTACAATTCCTATTTCAATTACCTTTCCCCATTTTCCAATAATTACTTGATCAGGAAAAAACGTATTTTCAGCTATTTTGATTCTTTTTCTTACTAATTTTGAAACCATTGTTTAATGTTCGATCTGATAAGCTTTTCCATTCTTCTCTCTCTCTCTCTCCCTCTCTCTCTCTCTTTCTCTCTTTCTTTCTCTCTCTCCCTCTCAAGTGTCGTGATCTTGTCACTGTTAAAAAAACGAGACACTTATGCAACATTTGGGGATCTTTACTGAGGAAACGTTTCGCCAGCCAGTGGCTTCTTCAGTCCAATACAGAAAAGTAAGGTGGAAGATGAGGAGTCTGAGGTGGTCAGTCCCTTACCGTGGAGTCGACGTGTTCAGTCCATCAATCTTGATGTACTAGTATTAACACACTGGTACTAACATGCTAGAACATACTAGTACTAACATACTAGTAATAACATACTAGTAATAACATACTAGAACATACTAGTACTAACATACTAGTAATAACATACTAGAACATACTAGTACTAACATACTAGTAATAACATACTAGAACATACTAGTACTAATATACAACATACTAGTACTAACATACTAGAACATACTAGTACTAACATACTAGAACATACTAGTACTAACATACTAGAACATACTAGTACTAACATGCTAGAACATACTAGTACTAACATGCTAGAACATACTAAGTACTAACATGCTAGAACATACTAGTACTAACATGCTAGAACATACTAGTATTAACATGCTAGAACATACTAGTATTAACATGCTAGAACATACTAGTACTAACATGCTAGAACATACTAGTACTAACATGCTAGAACATACTAGTATTAACATGCTAGAACATACTAGTACTAACATGCTAGAACATACTAGTACTAACATGCTAGAACATACTAGTACTAACATACTAGAACATACTAGTACTAACATGCTAGAACATACTAGTATTAACATGCTAGAACATACTAGTGCTAACATGCTAGAACATACTAGTACTAACATGCTAGAACATACTAGTACTAACATACTAGTAATAACATACTAGAACATACTAGTACTAACATACTAGTACTAATATACTAGAACATACTAGTACTAACATACTAGAACATACTAGTACTAACATACTAGTACTAATATACTAGAACATACTAGTACTAACATACTAGAACATACTAGTACTAACATACTAGAACATACTAGTACTAACATGCTAGAACATACTAGTACTAACATGCTAGAACATACTAGTACTAACATGCTAGAACATACTAGTACTAACATGCTAGAACATACTAGTACTAACATGCTAGAACATACTAGTACTAACATACTAGAACATACTAGTACTAACATGCTAGAACATACTAGTACTAACATGCTAGAACATACTAGTACTAACATGCTAGAACATACTAGTACTAACATGCTAGAACATACTAGTACTAACATGCTAGAACATACTAGTACTAACATGCTAGAACATACTAGTACTAACATGCGGCTTATAAGACGCGGCTTATAAGACTTGTTTATAAATTAGACACATGTGCAACTCTCGGGTATCTTTATTGAGGAAACGTTTCGCCACACAGTGGCTTCATCAGTCCATACGTAGGAGAAACTAGAAGAACAGGAGGAGAATGAGGTAATCAGTCCCTCAACCTTGAGTTGATGTGTTCAGTCCATCAATCTTGAATAGATGTGTCTAATTTTTCAACATGTCGGTTCTCTGAACCATTCATCTACAAAAGACTTGTTTAAGCTTCAATGGTATAAACCTTGGTAATAAATACCGACAAGTTGGTTTAGAAAGACACGCAAGTGAACCCAGTCCCAGGACCGAAACGTTTTTTAATAAATACGTCATAGTGTTTGCTTACGTGTCTTTCTAAACCAGGTTTCAATGGGTGGGCATCGGACGTAACTGGGAGAGCAAGAGCCCATCCCTCTCACCCCAAACTTACATCTCCCGTCACTGACCTTCAGTTTATTGGTCTGCAATAATGTTGGTAGAATTGCCAACAATATGTTAAGTAAAAGGACATATTTTAAACTAATGTGATATTTTATTGTGGCAACGTTTCGCTCTCCAGGAGCTTTGTCAAGCCGTTCAACTGCTTGACAAAGAGCGAAACGTTGCCACAATAAAATGTCACATTAGTTGCACTTGTGTCTTTTTACTTTACAGTTTATAGGTCGCAGGCTGGTTTTAGGAGACATTTTATGGAATAAAATGCGTCTAATAAGCCGCGAAATACGGTGTATCCACTATTACGTGACTAGAACTACACAGCTCTTAATCTAAATAAGGCCTTATCAAGGATATATAAAACTGAAGTATATTCTGAGGACTTCTGTTATTTATACTTTTTGACATGAAGCCGAGAGTGTTATTATGTGTATACGAAGACATGTGCACTGTTGTCTTGGTTTTAAATTACTGCTAACCAGAACTTTTAAATCTCTTTCGCATAGTGAGAGCTACATTATTAAACTTCTACCTGCCATGGTTATGTTTTCCAAGACTTCAGAACCTTACATTTGTCTAAATTAAGCTGAATCTGTCACTTCTCCGACCACTGCATTAGCTCATTTAGATTTCTCGTAGTGCACTGGTATCATCAGAATTAATGTGACCACCTAATTTAGTGTCATTAGAAAACTTCCTTAAGTTGCTATTTATTTCCTCATCTATGTCGTTTATGAATATCATGAACAATAAGGGACCCAACACATCCCCCATTGGAGCACCACTGATTTCTCCACATTTGTGCGAACTGTTGCCAGCTATCATTAATGATCTGCCCCTCGGCCGTCCTCTCAGCTTATCAGTCCTAATTGCAAGTCCACTTGTGCTCAAAATATGACTTGATAAAGCCCACTATGTGGGCGAAACGTTGTCAAAACAGGATCACATTACACTGCTTATGTGTTTATTTTCCCACAATACCGGCAAGTTGATTACCAAGACGTGTGACAATTGGATATATTCACTGTAGTACCGTCTTGCGTGTACATCAGGACTCCAATGTAAATAAAGGTTGAGGAACTGATTACCTCATTCTCCTCCTGTTCTTCAAGTTTCTCCTACGTATGGACTGATGAAGCCACTGAGTGGCGAAACGTTTCCTCAATAAAGATACCCAAGAGTTGCGCATGTGTCTAATTTATCATCATCGGAAATAAATCACTTTGTCTGACTTTATTGGGTTATCCCAGGTTCTCTACACACATGCTGCTATGTAAGGTAATTATGTAACTTGATTTATGTATATCTGAATAAACGTAGGCTTCTTAGGCCGTATACTGGAGAATTCTGCAGAAAATACAACTACGATTTACGAAATCATTATAACACGATTGCAATAAATCACAGAAATGCTGAAAATAAGAATGAAGGAACACTGCAGCAGGCCTACTGGTAAAGATTGAACCCATCATAAGCGAGTGTTAAAACTCACGTGCTGGTGCTCTAACCTGCCTTGGGTTCAAGCCCCAACCGTTCCGTGACTTGAGAGTAGAAATAGTTTTGGCCTGATCATTACGTGGTCAGTTCCGCAAGTTTTGAGGAACTGACCACTACCGGTAAAGGTTAACGGTCTGATCACCTCGAAATTACTTCTTGGTAGCTTTACCATTTATGACTGAAGAAATCTGTCTTGCATACGGAAAGTTTAAGCAATGAAGATATCTGAGAGTTTCGAACGTCTCACTGAGATTCTCTTATATCTGTAAATCAAAATGAACACAGTCTCCTGTGAGAGAAACGTCCTCTCACGAAAGATTGATATTAGATTCTTAACGCAATCCTACTGAGTTTAGTAGCATCGGATCCCTTGATACTTGTGTAGATACCTTCTATGATACATATTAGCTACTTGAGTAACTGTATGAGATATTGGCTTAGGTGTCAACGCAGCTTTAAATTAGTAAGGTGATGCCTCCACTCAAAAGACCTGAAAATCACACCCTGGTACAATACCTCTCTCTACTATGTTGATTATGGTCGGCTAATGATGCCTGAAGCAATCCATTATCTCATCTAACTACTATCAATCAGGAAATTGTTTCTATAACTCTAAATGTATAAAGATCTACGCATAACAATCGCTAAGTCGACATTAAAAAAAACATACTAGGGGTGGGGTTTGAACCCGCGGTCAGAGTCTCATGTTAACTCTTCATATTGATTTCTCAAGTGTTATCCCGCCAGCTGTGTTACCTCCTGCACGACAGTACTACCAGCACTACCAGTACATGTACAAGGTAGACAGACCATAGTTGACATCAATGACATACTACTATATAGAAAGCCGTTTGTTATGCTGAGCATTTCCCGCAAATTAGATCAGTTTTGTCCCAGGATGCGACCCACACCAGTCTACTAACACCCAAGATGCGACCCACACCAGTCCACTAACACCCAGGATGCGACCCACACCAATGCACTAACACCCAGGATGCGACCCACACCAGTCCACTAACACCCAGGATGCGACCCACACCAATGCACTAACACCCAGGATGCGACCCACACCAGTCCACTAACACCCAGGTACCCATTTTACTGATGGGTGAACATGGACAGCAGGTGTCATATGGAAACACATCCTAATGTTTTCCAGCCGTACCGAGGATTCGATCTCCGGACCTCAGTGTGGGAGCTGAATGCCCTAGCGATCGAACCGCATTTACCACTACGATTCACCTGTAGGCCTATTAATCGTATATCTGCAATTCAGATAACACTGCATCACTTGCATTTTTGTCCCACTTACAGGGGCAGGAATGTAATTCTTTCAGAAGAGTTTCTAAATGTAATTTAATATAATGGCTAAGATTAAACTTTTGTTCAATATAATTCAGTGAGGATGAAATATATGATATTATGCACAGATTTAGAATAAAATTATTCACAATATATTTAAATTTTAGTTATGGAGTAATATAATAGTGTAATGAGAAAAGTAATTTATTGTAGACGAGAGTATTAATCAAGGTTAACTTACAAGAGAGGAAGCCTAACTGGATGCCTAATTAAGCTTAAGCTCATTTAAGCTATTCCTTCAAAGTTAAAGCAAGTTAATAATTACCTATATTGGCTTCTCTTATAATGAAAGACAATGACCTACCAGGTGAAGGACCACAATGATCAATTAATGGTAATAAGCGGACTTTTTCTTCCCCTCATTATAACAATATAAGGAGGAACACTGCAGTAGGCCTGTTGGCCCACACTTGGCAGGTCCTTTACAATACCAACCCACTAACAAAACACTTGCCCAACCCACTTTCAGTGCAACCCTAACCCTTGGGCACGACCTACTTCCACACTGGACAAATGTGATACCACCTACGACTGCTACACCTCTCCTGCCTACAGTATATAAGCTACTTCTTCGCATATATGTTGTATTTTTGTCAAGATTGATGGACTGACCACATCGACTCAAGGCTGAGAGACTGATTACCTCAAACTCCTCCTATTCTTCACCGTTCTCCTTTGTATGGACTGATGAAGGCACTGTGTAACGAAACGTTTCCTCATTAAAGATACCCAAGAGTTGCACTTGTGCCTACTGTATCAACCTGTCTAATAATTAGCTTTCACAATTCTATTTACTCATAAGAATGACACTGACGTTACCAACATTGAACAGTATATTTCTTGAAAGTAAACCGTACCACGGACGGGGTTAGAACCTGTGATCAGAGAGTCTCAAAACTCCAGACCGTCGCGTTAGCCACTGGGCCAGCTAGCTAACGCGACGTTCTGGAGTTCTGAGACTCTCTGATCGCAGGTTCTAACCCCGCCCGTGGTATGGTTTGTTTCTAATCGTGTCATTACGTCTTCTGGAAAATATTTGGTATGGTGATACCGACAAGATGTCGAAAAAGACACTTATGTACTGGGAAAATTATGCGATGTAACCCCTAAGATGAATGCTAATACTGTAGGTAACCTAAGTGGCAATCTAAGTGTGATAGAATTATAATAGTTTGCCTCAGGAACGCCCATGAATATGTTAATTACGGTGGGCAACAGGTGGTCGGAGACTGAAGCATCTTCCCCAGTCATCTCCACGTCGGTGTCTTCTTGGTATGGTGATAATGATAAGTGATAAATGATGATAAATGATAATGATAAGTGATGATAAATGATAATGATGATAAAGCTCACAATAACCATTCTCCTAGTAAAATAAGATATCTTCAACGCTAGTGTCACATTCCCTATTTTGCCCGACCCCGGCAGCCTGACCTTCAGCATCACTTGTGTTCCCATCTACTTCTAAACACTGAGCCGTGCCCTTTTTTCTTCGGCTTGACTTACTCACACAGTGAAAGAAAACACTGATTTAAGGTTAAATATTTTACATTTGACCCTGATATTAACTTCTATTGAAATATTTTATATTGACGCTAATTATTAATTATAGCCTAACAGGTAAATGTTTTCCTGGCAGATAACGACACACGTAAATAATTTATTGCTTAAAAATGTCACTATCTAAACTATAATATCTTTATTAACTACAAATACAAGGTATACAGACCATAGCTGACATCAATGCTTACTACTATATAGAAAGCCTTGATATTTTGAGCATTTCGGACAAATTAGGTCAGTCTTGTCCCAGGATGCGACCCACACCAGCCGATTAACGCCCAGGTATCCATTTTACTGATGGGTGTCTTATGGAAACACGTCTCTAATGTTTTCCAGCCGTACCGGAGGAGATACGAACTCCGGACCTCAGTGTGTGAGGTGAGTGTGCTAGAGGTCGAGCTACGGGATAAGTTACTACCAGAACAAGGTATTATGTGGGAAGAACACTAAGTTACAGTGAAAATTAGAAAACTGAAAACTCAGATGAGTCGTAGGGACGTTACGAAGTATTTTGATCCTTCGAGTAGACAGGAAGAGGAAGAACCTGGAGAATAAAGTGATAGAGGCAGGATCCATACATAACTTTAAGAGTTACGATAAAGTTATCGAAACCAATAGAATGAACCATGCAGCAACCTGCAAATATATTAAGTAAAAAGACACATGTGCAACTAAAGTGACATTTTACTGTTTCAACGTTGCACTTCAGACGCTAATTGGAACAAGGTCTCTGTCTACAGGACGTAGTGAGACATTACGACTCCTCTCCTCGGAAATCTAAATTGTGGTACCTGGTAGTGACAGGAATTCCAGAACATCGGACTAACACTGCCACCCTGGATAACTAACATCATTTCTTCTATAACATCATCAGAGGACCGTCCGGGGCATAAGATAATCCTGTCCCAACATCCTCCTGGAACCAATGCGGCCATTTTTTTATTTAATTTTAGTTAAAATCTTTATAAAATTATCATAATTATTATCCATCAAGTTACTTATTATTTATTTTTCCATTATTTTGTTCAGGCAGAAGGCGTTTCCCTGACACATATGTTAGGAAATATGGGTGAGTGCATATATGTCAGTAAATATAGGCGAGTACATAAGTGTTAGTAAATGTAAGTGAAGCAAAGGATAATTCAGACTACCATCGGACTATCAGGTGGAGAGGCCAAAGTGACAAGACCAATTTTCGGAGCCTTAGAACGTACTCGAGGGGAAAATACGTCCAGTCGAATCAACCATCACAACAGAAGTGACACGAGGCAAGATCCTGCAACACAAACAGAAAAATGCCACCGGGTGTACCTAGACAGGGGCACATCGAGGGTGGTGAAGGAACAATTGAGTTAACTCAGACACGACAGAGGCGGGTAGGAGAGACAAGGTATGCATCGGCAAGTGTGGTAGCTCACCCTCCGGAGGAACGCCAAGCACACCCACACACAGACCCCACCCCAAGTATAGCAACCTCCCCAACCTAAACATAACCCAAAGCATGTCATGTAGCACTCCCAGTCCCACACCCACAGTGCAAATACCTTCCTTTCAACTTCTCACCCCTACCCGCAGACTTCATCTCCTACTGCTTCCCCAACTTCCTCCTTCACCCCATCTTCGTTAAAGACCTTGACCCCTTACAGTGTAAAAAAGAACACCCTAACTCACACCAACCCTCCCCAACACTGCCCTGATCTACGCGCAAGAACCCGTCATTCAGGAGCACGAGAACTGGAAGACAGTAACAGAATGGGAGCTGACAGTGTAATACACACTAATGCAGATGGAATAACAAATAAAAGCGATGAGTGAACAAATAATGGAGGCATATTCAGACATTATAGCACTTACAGAGACAAAGCCCACAACTGGATAACAGATTTTGAGGAAAGACCGAGGCAATGGAAGAGGAACAGAAGCACTCGCCAGAAACCAGTGAGGTTTTAAGGAGATGAGAGAAATTGACAGGGAGGAGGGAGATGAGTACATAACAGGCACATTGAAGGCTGGGGTTCCCCAAGGTGGAGATAAGAGTGCTGTACAACCTACACACACATACACACACAACACACACACACACACACACACACACACACACACACACACATACACACACACACACACACACACCACCACAACACACACACACACAATGCATTTTAACAATATCTCAAAATTAGTTCCTCAGGGAATGTTACCAGAACATCACTGAAATCAAATGGTCTCTCATCACACCTTATCACAGTCAGGTTTTATCATGCATTTTCTTTGTTTTCCGTCGACACCCGAGCTCCTTCTGAGTGAATATTTCCTTGATGGTGGTTCTGTCTACACGACAGAACACTGTTGCCGGTTTCTCCCATTCTTTTACTCAGTCTGGATATGTAAATCAGAGGCATTGCTGTGGCTTATTACAAGGATGACCATAAACACATTAGGGCAGGATCCATACATTGCTTTAAGAAGATGTATGATAAAGCTCATGGAGCAGGGAAAGAGTGGACCTAGTAGCCCCCAGCGAAGAGATGGGGCCAGCAGCTGTGACTCGACCCCTGCAGCCACACACACACACACACACACACACACACACATACAAACACCAATACATCAATACTCCCCCCCACACACCCATCCAGACAAATGTAAACTTGTTGTTACTCATGGTCTGGGAAAAACATCCAGGAATATGCTGGCGGTGCAACACATGTATGCAAATAAGCAACACAACTCATAAGTGTTTACTCGCAATTCAGTGGAAAAGTAAGCTGGCTCAGCTTAAATAGACATCCGGGGAAGGCAGCATAGAGAGCAGGTTTATGTGAACACACACCAGGCTCGTATGAACACAGCAGGCTCGCATGAACACAGCAGGCTCGTATGAACACAGCAGGCTCGCATGAACACAGCAGGCTCAGAGACACAGATGACTGCAGTTGAACAAACACATACGCACAAACGAACACTTACTCATCCACTCATGCACGTATGAATATACAACGCTCCCAGACACACACACACACACACACACACACACACACACACACACACACACACACACACTGTATACCATCTACGTCAGGCCCATACTGGAGTATGCAGCACCAGTTTGGAATCCACACCTAGTCAAGCACGTCAAGAAACTAGAGAAAGTGAAAAGGTTTGCAACAAGACTAGTCCCAGAGCTACGGGGATTGTCCTATGAAGAAAGGTTGAGGGAAATCGGCCTGACGACACTGGAGGCCAGGAGGGTCAGGGGAGACATGATAACGACATATAAAATACTGCGCGGAATAGACGAGGTGGACAAAGACGGGATGTTCCAGAGATGGGACACAGACACAAGAGGTCACAATTGGAAGTTGAAGACTCAGATGAATCAAAGGGATGTTAGGAAGTATTTCTTCAGTCATAGAGTAGTCAGGCCATGGAATAGCCTAGAAAGTGATGTGGTGGAGGCAGGAACCATACATAGTTTTAAGGCGAGGTATGATAGAGCTCATGGGGCAGGGAGAGAGAGGACCTAGTAGCAATCAGCGAAGAGGCGGGGCCAAGAGCTGTGACTCGACCCCTGCAACCACAAACAGGTGAGTACAAATAGGTGAGTACACACACATACGCAAAGTCATAAAGATTAAGGAAGGGCAAAGATGACCGTAGACAGAGTATAGGCTAGGTAGCCAAGGACTACAAACCTCACTCAAGGAAATAGATCTTGGGGTGAGTATAATACCGAGCACATCTCCTGAGGCGCACATCAATCAGATTGGTGCAGCATATGGGCGTCTGGCAAACCTAAGAACAGCGTTCTGATATCTCAGCAAGGAATCATTCAGGACTCTGTACACCGTGTACGTCAGGCAGATGCTGGAGTATGCAGCATCAGTTTGGAACCCACACCTAGTCAAGCATGTCAATAAATTGGAGAAATTGCAAAGGTTTGGAACAAGACTAATACCAGAGCTAAGGGAAATGTCCTACGAAGAAAGGTTAAGGGAAATCGGCCTGACGAAACTGGAGGACAGGAGGGTTAGGGGAGACATGATAACGACATATAAAATACTGAGAGGAATTGACAAAGTGGACAAAGACAGGATTTTCCAGAGATG
Source organism: Cherax quadricarinatus (assembly GCF_026875155.1). Classification (NCBI taxonomy): domain Eukaryota; kingdom Metazoa; phylum Arthropoda; class Malacostraca; order Decapoda; family Parastacidae; genus Cherax; species Cherax quadricarinatus. Next base: position 3,351,521 of record NC_069453.1, on the reverse strand, counting down.
GGACACAGAAAAAGGGGTCACAATTAGAAGTTGATGACTCATATGAGTCAAAAGGATGTTAGGAAATATTTCTTTAGTCATAGAGTTGTTTGGCAAGCGACGTAGTGGAGGAAACACACACAGTTTTAAGACTAGGTATGATAAAGCTCGTGGAGCAGGGAGAGAGAAGTCCTAGTAGCGATCAGTCAAGAGGCGTTGCCAGGAGCTATGAATCGACCATTGCAACTACAAATAGGTGATTACACACACACACACACACACCACACACACACACACACACACACGCACACACACACACACACACACACACACACACACCAAAACTACCTTACAGCTACATCAGAATAAGAACAATAATAGCTCTGATAATTCAACTGATGGAGGACTTAGAAGCTCGCGAAAAAGTCATCACAGACAGATAAAAAAACTATTTAATGTGGCCTTCCCAGTGGAGAGCAGACAATTCCAGAAAGCCTAAGAGAATGGTTAGGCTAACAGTCACCGGGCACCATCCACACAGCAGGGAAGAGATAAAGGGGCGTATGAGAGATGGATACAGCAAGATAAATGGGCCAAAACAAGGTGTCACCATGGAGTCTCCGAAAGGAAGCCAGAAGCGTCGTCTCAGCCACTAAGATCTACCAAGTCAGTGGTTGCTTTGCAGTAGTCAGAGATTTGGAGAAGACAGTGTAGTCCCTAGATATACGAAAGTAGACAGACAGGAAGCAATGAACTACGCACCCGATTCACAGACATGTGTACCATGGTTGAGTACTTGGAGAGTAGGATTTCATAGACACTAACTAGCAGGGCATCAGGGTACGCAGATTTTGTCTTACCAACCGGTTGGATTACTTTGACGAAGTAACGAAAGTGAGACAGGAGATAAAGGAATGGGAGGATCGCATTTTCTTAAACTGCAAGAAGGTATTTGATACCACACCCCACAAGAGACTGAAGCAACAACTTAAGATTCGGGAAGAAATTCAGGGAATGTACTCCAGTGGATAAAGAATTCCTCACTGGAAGAAAACAGTGAGTGATTATCCAGATGTTGGAATAAGTAACAGTAACTAGAGTTAGGATCGGTATTAGGAGCAGTACTTTTTCTGGTTTGAACGTGTAACATACCAGATGGGACTGAGTCGGATGTATCGCTTTACCTGGACTTTACCTGGAGAGAGTTCCGAGGGTCAACGCCCCCGCGGCCCGGTCTGTGACCAGGCCTCCCGTGTGTCAATGATGTAAAACTCATGAATCGATTACATACCAATGAAAACAATGCAACAAATGGGTCTAAACAAGCTGAAGGATAAGAAAAATAATTTCTTACCTGAATTCAACCTCAGCAAATGCTCGGTTGTGAAGATTTTTGGATGGGGTTGAAAGACTGGACACGGAGTACGGACCTGGCGGACAGAGACTGCCGACCTCAAATAGAAAAAAAAAACGGGGAATGGACGTAGTGTCTGGTACATCACCAGAGAGTCAGACCGAGCCGCGGGGGCGTTGACCCCCGACACTCTCTCCAGGTAAACTCCAGGTAACTAAATAAACGCTTGAGGAAATGGTCGACTAGCAATTCTAACACCAGCCATTAGAAATCTTCAGCATTTAATTTCGTAAAGAAAGTTTATGAAATTAAAGCTTCGCTCGACTTATAATCATTTCTGGATTGAAAAATCTTGTAAATCAAATTAAATGCTGCCATATATAACCTTTCACTTTGTGTATTGTTCCAGTGACTGGAAAAATGCACAAATAACCCGCACGTAGAAGAGAGGAACTTACCACGACGTTTCGGTCCATTTACAAAAGTCACACTGTCAGTGTGACTTTGTAAATGGTCCAAGTCGGCCCGAAACGTCGTCGTAAGTTCCTCTCTTCTTTGTGCGGATTATTTGTGTATATATAAACTCTCAATAGTTCATTAAAGTAGTTTATTGTATTCCAACTTGTGAGTGTTCACAAGCCATCGTACTTATAGGGAATAAAAAGGCACATTACGGAGACTGGAACAATACACGAACAAGTACGTAGGAGAATGAAACTTTTCACCACGTTTCGGTCCGTCTTGGACACTTAAAAAGTCACACCAAAGTTAGTTATTTGTGTAATTGTCCTGAAAAGTTTCCAGGGTAACTGTAAAGGATCCTGATTTACAGTTTATTTCTTCCTGTTCACGGATTCTTGTAGGACTGGATTGCATTAGTTGACCTTTGTATTGATTTCGTAGTTTCTTCATCATTGTTGCAGTCAATATCTGGGCAAGAAGTTCGCACTTCAGCTTAAACATCAAGAGATTTTAGATAATACACGAAGATGTTTAGGTCGGTATTCACACTTTCCCGCAAGCGAACTTCTCGTTATTGGTGCAGCAAATCGTGAAACTTAAGCGGTGTTATGTTAGGAAGAGAGAGGTTGTGCAAGAAAGGTATACAATATCGACGTTTCACCATCCAGTGGCTTTATCAATACAGATTCTAGAACATAATTAGAAGACAGTAGAACTATATACAAAAGCTGAGGTAATCAGTCCCTCAGTCTTGGAGTTGGTGTGAAGAGCACCGTGACAGTAGAGATTCTGGAGCACAGGCAAGGAGACTGGCGCTTATATAGGCGTCGGCGGATAGGGACGTGTAACAGACGAGGGCATAGTCACTGGTGTTGGAGAAACGTCTACAATAAAGATAATCAGATGTTGCACATGTGTATTAACTTTCAAGAGATAGGTGCTGAAGAGGTGTCTTCGGCACCTATCTCTTAAAGATGCTTCCTCTCATGAGGAAGTGATAATCGTATTTCCTCACGTGGAGCTCAGGCAATCATCTTGCCAATGGAATCATTCCAGATGGCTTATCTTTAAGCCTATTTCGGTTCAAGACTAAATGTTGATCTTACATGGGAAATTCCCATGACTCTCTTTCAGTGTATCATTAATATTTTACCGCAAATATCTTGCCGAGAAATGTCAGCAATGAAAATAAATCTAACTTAGAAGGTGCATTACGAGAAAGCTTATACACATTAAATAAACTAGACCGGTGTTTACATTTAGTAAAGACTTATCTTTGTTTCAAATGTTTCTCGTTGTCACTAATTTTTGTTTGGTTGTTAAAGATATGAAGGAATAGCAGGAATGAACATGCATTTTCATATTAGGTCCAGATATATTTACTATCAGCAGTCCTAGTTAGAATCTCAAGCTTCCATTTTTTTCCTGAAGAAAAGGCAAGAAGAGTAAGGGGAGGAGGAGAGGAGGCTTCTGTGAGGTAACTGGTCTGTGCCTCACGCAAAGTGGCTGCAAATTAGTCGATGATGAGAGGCTTCCAGGAGATAATTTAACAATCTGAAGGACTGAGAACGATGTAAGATTAGCCAGAGAAGACAAATACACTCACGAAATGCGTACTTACAAATGTAGAAGAGGTCATATTTAAGAACAAATGCCTTCACAAGCATGTACTCGAACTCACAAAGACACACACGCATACACCAGAACACACACACAACATTGTTCTCAGTACTCTTGAAGAGTTATTAACCAAAGTATAGGTAATCACAACCTACACAACACTAAGGCACGAGAGGTGAACAAAGGCATTTTGACATGAAAGGGACCATGACGAATGGACATGAATGGTAATTAAATCTTCCTGGATGTCAACGTTCGGGTCCCCACCAAAATATTTAATACTCTATCTCCGCGCTGCAATATATATATATATATATATATATATATATATATATTTATATATATATATATATATATATATATATATAATATATATATATATATATACTTTGGTCACACTTCACAGACACGCACATGCATATATATATATACATACATCTAGGTTTTTCTCCTTTTTCTAAATAGCTCTTGTTCTTTTTTTATTTCTTCTATTGTCCATGGGGAAGTGGAAAAGAATCTTTCCTCCGTAAGCCATGCGTGTCGTATGAGGCGACTAAAATGCCGGGAGCAATGGGCTAGTAACCCCTTCTCCTGTATACAATTACTAAAAAAAGAGAAGAAGAAAAACTTTATAAAACTGGGTTGCTTAAATGTGCGTGGATGTAGTGCGGAGAC
>NC_069453.1:3223229-3346931 GCF_026875155.1 Cherax quadricarinatus | reverse complement strand
TGGCAGTTCGCTCTCCAGGAGCTTTCTCAAGCCATTACAAACAATCATGGACACAGAGAGTATATAAAGGCTCAGAGTGAGGTGAATACTAGTGAGGTACCATTTCGATGTTCACTAGTGGTAGTATGTATTAGTAGTAGTAGTGGTAGTGACAAAAGTAAACAATATGGTAAGAGCAATTAATTCGTACATGAGTAAAAGGATATAAAAGCTATTACTGGGTAACATAAAAATAGTGTTGGACAAATATAAACTGGAATGAGGCAGCTTGTTTCAGTGTTCACTCTCTGTAATGTGCTTTGTGTAGTATAACAGGAGAGACTATGTGATGGCAGGGTTTACTGTTTTCAGGAGGATTCTCTAAGACTTCGGAGCGATGGTGAAGCTGCCGTTGTTTGCTTAATTGTATTCGAAACAGCGATCAGTGCTGATTCGAGGCACTTGCGTCTGCGGAAATTAGTTTCTTTGATCAATAATTGGGCGTCTCTGAATTTCATGAGATGATTGGTGAAATTTCGGTGTTGTACACAGGCGTTGTTCAGGTTATCGTTCCTACATGCGTAAATGTGTTCATTGAGGCGGGTGTCGAGGTTTCTGGCTGTTTCACCTACGTAAATCTTGTCACAGCCTCCACAGGGTATAGTGTAAACTCCTGCATTGACTGGTTCGTGGTGCTTGGATTTTGTCCTGGTTATATTCTCAGACCAATCACGTCAGGAATAGGCAGTGCTCCACACAAACTAGCCGGAGTTCTTGCCAAACATCTTTCCTGCCTTCTGGGGACCATCAGCCTCGCTCATCTTAAACACTCAGGTGACCTTCTCAACCGCATCCGTAACCTCTCCATCCGTAACAAGAAACTAAGCAGTTTGGATGTGACTTCCCTCTTCACAAAAGTACCTACCAAAAAAGCCATCGAGGTTCTACGACGTAAAGTCAATCAGGTCCTTAATCTTCCTCTACCTCCCGGAGATTTTGTTGACTTAATTGAACTCTGTGTTAATTTCAACTGTTTTTCTTTCAATAACAAGCTCTACAAACAAACCTACGGCATGGGAATGGGGTCCCCCATCAGTGCCGTCCTAGCCAACTTATACATGGAACACCTAGAGTCCGAACACTTCGCCAACATCATCCCTTCAAGCGTCACTTGGTTACGTTACGTGGACGATGTCCTCGTAATAACTCCAAAACGTTTTGATGTACGGGATCTTAAGGCAAGGCTCAACGCAGTTGAACCGGCGATCCAGTTTACACTAGAAGAAGAGTCCAATGACAAGCTACCTTTCCTCGACATCCTCATTCACAAAGTAGACAACAACCTAGATTTCAAGTTTATCGGAAACCCACCAATTAAAAATGATCTCACACACTTCTATTCCAGTCAAGATACCAAGACCAAAAGAGGCATCATCATCGGGTTTTTCCTAAGAGCATACCGAATTTGTAGTCCTGAGTTTCTTGACGAGGAGTGTACATACATTCACCAAACATTCACAGAGTTACATTTTCCTTCTTTTTTCATCAAAGACTGCAAGAAAAGAGCTCTTCAGATCATAAATTCTCCACGCATCAACACCACTCCCAGCAAAGTTATAATTCTTCCCAACAGTCAGGTTGCACTGAACATCTCAAAAGCACTTTCACAAGCTAACACCAGAGTCGCCATCGCTTCTAGCACTTCAATAAAGATATAAACCAGGACAAAATCCAAGCACCACGAACCAGTCAATGCAGGAGTTTACACTATACCCTGTGGAGGCTGTGACAAGATTTACGTAGGTGAAACAGCCAGAAACCTCGACACCCGCCTCAATGAACACATTTACGCATGTAGGAACGATAACCTGAACACGCCTGTGTACAACACCGAAATTCCACCAATCATCTCATGAAATTCAGAGACGCCCAATTAGTGATCAAAGAAACAATTTCCGCAGACGCAAGTGCCTCGAATCAGCACTGATCGCTGTTTCGAATACAATTAAGCAAAACAACGGCAGCTTCCACCATCTCCGAAGTCTTAGCAAGATCCTCCTGAAACAGTAAACCCTGCCATTCACATAGTCTCTCTGTTATCTACACAAGCACAGAGACCGTGACACTGAAACAAGCCTGCCTCATTCCAGTTTATATTTGTCCAACCTATTTTTAGTTACCCAAAGTAATAGCTTTTATATCCTTTTACTCATGTACGAATTAATTGCTCTACCATATTGTATTACTTTTGTCACTACCACTACTACTACTAATACTACTACACCTAGGTGAACATCGAAATGGTACCTCACTAGTATTCACCTCACTCTGTGCCTTAATATACTCTCTGTGTCCATGTATGTTTGTAAGGCTTGAGAAGGCTTCTGGAGAGCGAAACGTTGCCACAATAAATGTCACATTAGTTGCACTTGTGTCCTTTTACTTTACACATCCTGGGTGTTAGTGGACTGGTGTGGGTCACATCCTGGGTGTTAGTGGACTGGTGTTGGTCGCATCCTGGTGTTTAGTTGTGACTGGTATGGGTCGCATACTGGGTGCTAGTGAATGGCGTGGGTCGCATCCTGGGTGTGATTGGGACTGGTGTGGTCGCATCCTGGGTGTGTTGGACTGGTGTGCATCACATCCCCTTGGGGGGGTGTCAGTGACTGGTGAATATGAGGGTCACATCTGGGTGTTAGTGGAATGGTGTGGGTAGATTCATGGGTGTTAGTGGTCTGGTGTTGGGTCACATCTGTGTTAGTGGATTGGTGTGGGTTTTCACATCTGGGTGTTATGGATGGTGTGGGCACATCTGGGTGTTATGGACTGGTGTGGGTCAATCTGGGTGTCAGTGGACTGGTGTGGATCACATCCTGGGCGTTAGTAGATTGGTGTGGGTCCACATCCTGGGTGTTAGTAGACTGTGTAGGGTCATATCCTGGGTGTTAGTGGATGGTGTGGGTCACATTCTGGGTGTTAGTGACTGGTTGTGGGTCGGATCCTGGGTTTTAGTAGGACTGGTGTTGCGGTCACATCCTGGGTGTTAGGGACTGGTGTGGGTCACATCCTGGGTGTTAGGGACTGGTGTGGGTCACATCCTGGGTATTAGTGGACTGGTATTCGAGTCCATCCTGGGTGTTAGTGGACTGGTGTGGGTCTCATCCTTGGGTGTTATGGACTGGTGTGGGGTCCATCTGGGTGTTAGTGGTCTGGTGTGGGTCACCATTCTGAGTTGATAGTGGACTGGTGTGGGTTACATCATGGGTGTTTGTGGACTGGTGTGGGTTCACATCCTGGGTGTTTGTGGGACTGGTTCGTGGGTGCATCCTGGGGTTAGTGGACTAATGTGGGCACATCCTGGTGTTAGTGGACTGGTGTTTGTCACATCCTGGGTGTTAGTGGACTGGTGTGGGTCACATCCTGGGTGTTCGGAGGAGTTTTAGTGGATTGGGTGGGTCACATCCTGGGTGTAATTGACTCGCGTGTGGGTCACATCCTGGGTGTTAGTTTTGACTGTGTGTGCGGTTCACACATCCTGGGTGTTGTGGGACTGGTGTGGGTCACATCCTGGGTGTTACGTGGACTGGTGTGGGTCACATCCTGGGTGGTCGTGGTAGTGGATGGTGTGGGTCACATTCCTGGGTGTTAGGGATGGTGTGGGTCACTTCCTGGGTGTTAGTGGGACTGGTTTGGGTCACATCATGGTTGTTTGTGGACTGGTGTGGGTCACATCGGTTGTTAGTTGACTGGTGTGGGTCAATCCTGGGTGTTAGTGGACTGGTGTGGGTCACATTCGGGTGTTAGTGGACTGGTGTGGGCCACATCCTGGGGTGTTAGTGGGGACTGGTGTGGGGCCCACATCCTGGGTGTTAGTGGACTGGTGTGGGTTCACTCCTGGGTGTTAGTGGACTGGTTTGGGTCACAACTGGTTGTTAGTGAATGGTGTGGGTCACAATCCTGGTTGTTTGTAGACTGGGTGTGGGTCACATCCTGGGTGTTAGTGGGACTGTGTTGGTCACATACTGGGTGCTAGTGGACTGGAAGTGAGGTCACAACTGGTTGTTATGGGACTGGTGTGGGTCTCATCCTGGGTGTTAATTGATGTGTGAGTCCATCCTGGGTTTAGTGGATGGTGTGGGTTCACTCCTAGGGTGTTAGTGGACTGGTGTGTGGTCACATCCTGGGTAGGTGTTAGTGGAACTGGTGTGGGTCCACCTATCCTGGGTGTTAGTGACTGGGGTGGGTCACCATCCCTGGGTGTTAGTGGATGGTTTGGTCACATCCTGGGTGTTAGTGGAACTGGTGTGGGTCACATCCTGGGTGTTAGTGGACTGGTGTGGGTCACAACCAGGGGTGTTAGTGGACTGGTGTGGGTCACATCCTGGGTGTTTAGTGGGACTGGTGTGGGTCACGTCCTGGGTGTTAGTGGAATGGTGTGGGTCACATCCTGGGTGTTAGTGGACTGGTGTGGGTCACATACCTGGGGTGTTAGTTGGACTGGTTGTGGGTCACATCCTGGGTGTTAGTGGACTTGTGTGGGGTCACATCCTGGGTGTTAGTGGACTGGTGTAGGTCACATCTGCGTTGTAGTGAGACTGGTGTGGGTTCACATCCTGGGTGTTAGTTGACTGGTGTGGGTCACTTTCCTGGGTGTTGGTGGATTGGTGTGGGGTTACCATCCTGGAGTGTTAAGTGGACTTGTGGTGTGGGTCACCATTCTGGGGTGTTAGTGGACTGGTGTGGGTTAACAGCTGGGTGTTGTGGACTGGTGTGGTACCATCCTGGGTGTTAGTGGACTGGTGTGGGTCGCATCCTGGGTGTTAGTGGGACTAATGTGGGTGGGGTGGGGTCACCATCCTGGGTGTTAGTGGACTGGTTGTTTGTCACAATCTGGGTGTTAGTGGACTGGTGTGGGGTCACATCCTGGGGTGTTAGTGGACTGATTGGGTCACATCCTGGGTGTTATTGACTGGTGTGGGTCAATCCTGGGTCGTTAGTTGGACTGGTGTGGGTTCATCCTGGGTGTTAGTTGGATGTGTGGGTCACATCCTGGGAGTGTTAGTGGACTGTGTATGGGTCACACACCTGTGTCGTTAGTGGGACTGCGTGTGGGTCACATCCTGGGTGTTAGTGGACTGGTGTGGGGTCACATCCTGGGACGTGTTTAATGGACTGGTTTTGGCGTACATCCTGGTTGTTAGTGGGACTGGTGTTGGGTCCACTCTGGTTGTTAGTTGACTGATGTGGGTCACATCCTGGTGTAAGTGACTGGTGTGGGTCTCATTCTGGGTGTTAGTGGGACTGGTTGTGGCAAATCCTGGGTGTTAGTGGATTGGTGGTGGGCCACATCCTGGGTTAGTAGGATGGTGTGGGTCACATCCTGGGTGTTAGTGGACTGGTTTGGGGTCACATCCCTGGTTGTTAGTGGGACTTTGTGTGGGTTCACATACTGGTTGTTAGTAGACTGGTGGGTCAATCTGGGTGTTAGTGGACTGTGTTGGTCACATCCAGGGTGCTAGTGGACTGGTGTGGGTCACATCCTGGGTGCTATAGTGGAATGGTCGTGGGTCTCATCCTGGGTGTTAATTGACTGGTATGAGTCAATCTGGGTGTTAGTGGACTGGTGTGGGTCACTTCCTGGGTGTTAGTGGACTGGTGGTGGGTCACATCTGGGTGTTAGTGGACTGGTGTGGGTCACATCCTGGGTCGTTAGTGGACTGGTGTGGGTCACATCCTGGGTGTTAGTGACTGGTGTGGGTCAAATCTGGGTGTTTAGTGGGGGACTGGGTGTGGGGTCACATCCTGGGTGTTAGTGGACTGGTTTGTGGGTCACATCCTGGGTGCTAGTGACTGGTGTGGGTCACATCTGGTGTTAGTGGACTTGGTGTTGGGTCACATCCTGTGTGTTGTGTACTGGTGCGAGGTCACATCCTGGGTGTTAGTGGGAATGGTGCGGGTCACATCCTGGGTGTTAGTGGACTTGTGTGGGTCCCATCTGGGTGTTAGTGGACTGGTGTGGGTCACATCCTGGGTGTTAGTGGACTGGTGTTGGTCACATCCTGGGTGTTAGTGGACTGGTGTTGGTCGCATCCTGGGTGTTAGTGGACTGGTATGGGTCGCATACTGGGTGCTAGTGGAATGGTGTGGGACACATCTTTGGGTGTAAGTGTACGTGAGGGTCGCATCCTGGGTGTTAGTGGACTGGTGTGGGTCGCATCCTGGGTGTCGTTGGACTGGTGTGCATCACATCCTGGGTGTCAGTGGACTGGTGAGGGTCACATCCTGGGTGTTAGTGGAATGGTGTGGGTAGCATCCTGGGTGTTAGTGGTCTGGTGTGGGTCACATCCTGTGTTAGTGGATTGGTGTGGGTCACATCCTGGGTGTTACTGGACTGGTGTGGGCCACATCCTGGGTGTTAGTGGACTGGTGTGGGTCACATCCTGGGTGTCAGTGGACTGGTGTGGATCACATCCTGGGCGTTAGTAGATTGGTGTGGGTCACATCCTGGGTGTTAGTAGACTGGTGTGGGTCAAATCCTGGGGGTTAGTGGACTGGTGTGGGTCACATTCTGGATGTTAGTGGACTGGTGTGGGTTCGCATCCCTGCGGTTTTAGTGGACTGGTGTGGGTCTCATCCTGGGTGTGTAGTGGACTGGTGTGGGTCTCCATCTGGGTGTTAGTGGGACTGGTGTGGGTCACATCCTGGGTTTAGTGGACTGGTATGGGGTCATACATCCTGGGTGTTAGTGGACTGGTGTGGGTCACATCCGGGTGTTAATGGATGTGTGTGGGTCACTTCTGGTGTTAATGGACTGGTGTGGGTCAATCCTGGGTGTATTATGAACTGGTATGAGTCACATTCCTGGGTGTTAGTGGACTGGTGTGGGTCAAAATCCTGGGTGTTAATGGACTGGTGTGGTTCACATCGGGTGTTAGGTGGACTGGTGTGGGTCTCATCCTGGGTTGTTAATTGACTGGTGTGAGTCCACCATCCAGGGTGTTAGTGGACTGGTGGGGTCACATTTTTCCTGGGTGTTAGTGGACTGGTTTGTGGGTCACATCCTGGGTGTTAGTGGATGGTGTGGGTCCACATCCTGGGTGTTAGTGGACTGGTAGTGGGTTCACATCCTGGGTGTTAGTGGATCTGGTTGTGGGTCACATCCTGGGTGTTAGTGGACTGGTGTTGTGCGGTCAACATCCTGGGTGTTAGTGGACTGGTGTGGGTTTCACATCCTGGCGTGTTAGGTGAACTGGTGTGGGTCACATCCTGGGTGTTAGTGGACTTGTGTGGGTAAACAATCCTGGGTGTGTTAGTGGATGGTGTAGGTCACTTCCTGGGTGTTGGTGGACTGGTAGTGGGTCAATCCTGGGTGGTTAGTGGGACTGGTGTGGAGTCACATCCTGGGTGTTAGTGGACTGGTGTGGGGGTACCATCCTGGGTGTTAGTGACTGCTTGTGGGTCACATTCTGGGTGTTAGTAGACTGGTGTGGTTGACATCATGGGTGTTAGTGGACTGGTTGTGGGGTACCATCCTGGGTGTTAGTGGACTGGTGTGGGTCGCATTCCTGGGTGTTTGGGGACTAATGTGGGTCACATCCTGTGTTTAGTGGACTGGTGTTTGTCACATCCCTGGGGGGGTTAGTGGACTGGCTGTGGGTCACATCCTGGGTGTTAGTGGCGGGTGGGTCACATCCTGGGTGTAATTAATTGACGTATGTGGGTCACATCCTGGGTGTTAGTTGACTGGTGTGGGTCACATCCTGGGTGTTAGTGGACTGGTGTGGGTCACATCCTGGGTGTTAGTGGACTGGTGTGGGCACATCCTGTGTGTTAGTGGACTGGTGTGGGTCACTTCCTGGGTGGTAGTGGACTGGTGTGGGTTCACATCTGGGTGTTAATGGGACTGGTTTGGGTCACAACCGGGTTGTTAGTGGACTGGTGTGGGTCCCATCCTGGTTGTGTTGACTGGTGTGGGTCACATCCTGGGTGCTTAGTGGACTGGTGTGGGTCACATTCTGGGTGTTAGTGGATGGTGTGGGCCACCATCCTGGGTGTTAGTGGACTGGTGTGGTCTTCGGCACACATCCTGGGTGATTAGTGTGGACTGGTGTGGGTCACATCTGGGTGTTAGTGGACTGGTTTGTGGTCACATCCTGGTGTTTTTTTTTTGTGGACTGTGTGGGTCACATCCTGGTAGTTAGTAGGACTGGTGTGGGTCAATCCTGGAGTGTAGATGGCTGGTGTTGGTACATCCTGGGTGCTAGTGGGACTGGTGTGGGTCACATCCTGGGTGCTAGTGGGATGGTGTGGGTCTCATATGGGTGTTAATTGACTGGTTGCTGAAGTGTCACATCCTGGGTGTTAGTGGACTGGTGTGAGTACATCCTGGGTGTTAGGTGGACTGGTGTGGGTCGCATCCTGGGTGTTAGAGGACTGGTGTTGAGACACATCTGGGTGTTAGTGGACTGGTGTGGGTCATCTCTGGGTGTTAGTGGACTGGTGTGGTGTCACATCCTGGGTGTAGTGGACAGGTGTGGGTCACATCCTGGGTGTTAGTGGACTGGTGTGGGTCACATCATGGGTGTTAGTGGACTGGTGTGGGTCACATCTGGGTGTTTAGTGGACTGGGCGGGTCACATCCGGTGTTAGGGACTGGTGCGGGTCACATCCTGGGTGTTAGTGGGACTGGGTGGGGTCCACATTCCTGGGTGTTAGGGACTGGTGTGGGTCACATCTGGGTGTTAGTGGATGGTGTGGGTCACATCCTGGGTGTTTGTGGACTGGTGTGGGTCACATCCTGGGTGTTAGTGGACTGGTGTGGGTCACATCCTGGGTGTAGTTGAACTGGTGTGGGTCACATCCTGGGTGTTAGTGGACATTGTGTGTGGTCACATCCTGGGTGTTTTGTGGACTGGTGTAGGTCACATCCTGGGTGTTAGTTGACTGGTTGTGGGAACATCCTGGGTGTTAGTGGACTGGTGTGTCTTCCACATCCTGGGTGTTATTGGACTGGTGTGGGTACCATCCTGAGGTGTTTAGTGGGAATGGTGTGGGTCACATTTCTGGGTGTTAGTGGACTGGTCGAAGGCGGACCTTACATTCCTGGGTGTTAGTTGGGACTGGTTTGGGTACCATCCCTGGGTGTTAGTGTACTGGTGTGGGTCGCATCCTGGGTGTTAGTGGACTAATGTGGGTCACATCCTGGGTGTTAGTGGATGGTTGTTTGTCACATCCTGGGTGTTAGTGGACTGGTGTGGAGTCACATTCCTGGGTGTTAGTGGACTGGGTGGGTCGCACATCCTGGGTGTTAATTGACTTGTGTGGGTCCACATCCTGGTGTTAGTTGGACTGGTGTGGGTCACATCCTGGGTGTTAGTGGACTGGTGTGGGTCAAACCTGGGTTGGGGTAGTGGGACTGGTGTGGGTTCACTCCTTGTGTGTTAGTGGACTGCGTGTGGGTTCACATCCTGGGTGTTAGTGACTGTTGTGGGTAACATCCTGGGTGTTAGTGGACTGGTTTGGGTCACATCCTGGTTTGTTAGTGGATGGTGTGGGTCACATCCTGGTTGTTAGTTGACTGGTGTGGGTCACATCCTGGGGTGTTTAGTGGAATGGTGGGGTCACATTTCTGGAGTGTTAGTGGACTGGTGTGGGCACAATTTCCTGGGTGTTAGTGGACTGGTGTGGGCCACATCTGGGTGTTAGTGGACTGGTGTGGGTCACATCCTGGGTGGTTATCCGGGGACTGGTTTGGGTCACATCCTGGTTGTTAGTGGCTGGTGTGTGGGTCACTCATCTGGTTGTTAGTAGACTGGTGTGGGTCACTCCTAGTGTGTAGTGGACTGGGTGTGGTCACATCCTGGGTGCTATTGGAATGGTTGGGTTCACATCTGGGTGTTAGTGGTACTGGTGTGGGTCTCATCCTGGGTGTTAATTGGACTGGTGTGGTCAACATCCTGGGTGTTAGTGGAACTGGTGTGGGTCACATCCTGGGGTTAGTGGAGAATGGTGTGGGTCACATCCTCGGGTGTTAGTGTGACTGGTTGTGGGTCCACATCCTGGGTGTTAGTGGACTGGTTTGGTTATAGGTCCACATCCTGGGTGTTAGTGGACTGGTGTGGGTCACAGACTGCGGTTGTTAGTGGATGGTGTGGGGTCACATCATGGGTGTTAGTGACTGGTGTGGGTCACATCCTGGAGTTGGCTGTTAGTGGATCGGTGCTGTGGGGTCACATCCTGGGTGTTAGTGGACTGGGCGGGTCACATCCTGGGTGTTATGGAATTGTGGGGGTTCACATCCTGGGTGTTAGTGGACTGGTGTGAGGTCACATCCTGGGTGTTAGTGGACTGGTTGTGGTCACATCCTGGGTGTTAGTGGACTGGTGTGGGTACATCCTGGGTGTTAGTGGACTGGTGTGGGTTCTCGTCCTGGGTGTTAATTGACTGGTGTGAGTCACCCATCCTGGCGGTGTTAGTGGGACTGGTTGTGGGTACATCTGGGTGTTATTGGATGGTGTGGTCAATCCTGGGGTGTTGTGGACTGGTGTGGGTCACATCCTGGGTTGTTAGTGGACTGGTGTGGCACATCCTGGGTGTTAGTGGACTGAGTGTGGGTCACTCCTGGGTGTTAGTGGATGGTGTGGGTCACATCCTGGGTGTTAGTGGTTGGTTGTGGGGTCACATCCTGGGGTGTTAGTGGACTGGTGTGGGTCACATCCTTGGGTGTTAGTGGACTGGTGTGTGGTCACATCCTGGGTGTTTGTGGACTGGTGCGGGGTCACATCTGGGTGTTAGTGGACTGGTGGGGTCACATCCTGGGTGTTAGTGGGATTGTGTGGGTCACATCCTGGGTGTTAGTGGACTGGTGTGGGTCACATCCTGGGTGTTTTGTGGGCTGGTGGTTGGTCACATTGGGTGTTAGTGGTCATGGTGTGTCGCATCCTTGTGGTGTTCAGTGGACTGGTATGGGTCGGCAGTACTGGGTGCTAGTGGAAATGGTGTGGGACACAATCTTGGGGTGGAAGTGTACTCGTGTGGGTCGCATACTGGGTGTTAGTGGACTGGTGTGGGGTCGCATTGGTGTCGTTTGGACTGGTGTGCATCACATCTGGGTGTCAGTGGACTGGTGAGGTCACTTCCTGGGTTGTTAGTGGAATGGTGTGGGTTAGCATCCTGGTGTTAGTGGTCTGGTGGGGTTCACATCCTTGTGTTAGTGGATTGGTGTGGGTCACATCTGGGTGTTACTGGATTGGTGTGGGCCACATCCCTGGGTGTTAGTGGACTGGTGTGGGTCACCATCCTGGGTGTCAGTGGATGGTGGGGATACATCCTGGGCGTTTGTAGATTGGTGTGGGTACATCCCTTGGGTGTTAGTAGATAGACTGGTTGTGGGTCAAATGCCTGGGGTAGTGGGACTGGTGTGGGTCACATTCTGGATGTGTAGTGGACTGGTGTGGGTCGCATCCTGGGTTTTAGTGGACTGGTGTGCGTCACATCCTGGGTGTGTTAGTGGATGGTGTGGGTCACTCCTGGTGTGTTAATGGACTGGTGTGGAGTCACATCTGGGTATTATGGAACTGGTTATGAGTCACTCCTGGGTGTTAGTGACTGGTGTGGGTCACATCCTTGGGTTTTAATGGACTGGTGTGGGTCACATCCTGGGTGTTAGTGGAATGGTGTGGGTCTCATCCTGGGTTGTTAATTGATGGTGTGAGTCACATCCTGGGTGTTTAGTGGACTGGTGTGGGTCACCATCCTGGGTGTTGGTGGAAATGGTGGTGGGGTCACATCCTGGGGTGTTAGTGGACTGGTGTGAGTCCATCCTGGGTGTTCGTGGACTGGTGTGGGTCACATTCTGGGTGTTAGTGGACTGGTGTGGGGTACATCCTGGGTGTTAGTGGAATGGTGTGGGTCACATCTGGGTGTTAGTGGACTGGTGTGGGTCAACATCCTGGGTGTTAGTGAACTGAGTGTGGGTCACATCCTGGGTGTTAGTGGACTTGTGTGGGTACATCCTGGTGTTAGTGGACTGGTGTAGGTCAATCCTGGGTGTTAGTGGGTGGTGTGGGTCACATCTGGGTGTTAGTGGACTGGTGTGGTCACATCCTGGGTGTTAGTGGACTGGTCGTGTGGTACCATCCTGGGTGTTAGTGGACCTGTATGGGTCACATTCTGGGTGTTAGTGGACTGGTGTGGGTTAATCCTGGTGTTAGTGGACTGGTGTGTGGTCCCATCCTGGTGTTAGTGGACTGGTTGTGGTCGCATCCAGGGTGTTAGTGGACTTAATGTGGGTCACCATCCTGGGTGTTGTGGACTGGTGTTTGTCACATCTGGGTGTTAGTGGACTGGTGAGGCGTCACATCCTGGGTGTTAGTTGGACTGGGGTGGTGTCACTTCCTGGGTGTTAATTGAATGGTGTGGGTCACATCCTGGGTGTTAGTTGACTGGTGTGGGGTCACATCCGGGTGTTAGTGGATGGTTGTGGGGTCAAATCCTGGGTGTTAGATGGACTGGTGCTGTGGGTCTCTTCCTGTGTTAGTGGACTGGTTTGGGTCACATCTGGGTGTTAGTGGATGGTGTGGGTCACATCCTGGGTGTTAAGAGATGGTTTGGGTCACATCACTGGTTGTTAGTGGACTGGTTTGTGGGTCACATCCTTGTTGTTAGTTGACTGGTGTCCGGGTCACATCCTGGGTGTTAGTGGATGGTGTGGGTCACTTCTGGGTGTTAGTTGGACTGGTTTGGGGGCCACATCTGGGTGTTAGTGGATGGTGCTGGGCCACATCTGGGTGTTAGTGGACTGGTGGTGGGTCACATCCTGGGTGTTAGTGGACTGGTTTGGGTCCATCCTGGGTGTTAGTGGACTGGTGTGGGTCACATCCTGTGTTGTAGACTGGTGTGGGTACAACCTGGGTGTTAGTGGGACTGGTGTTGGTCAATCCTGGGGCAGTGGGATGGTGTGGGTCACTCCTGTGGTGCTAGTGGACTGGTGTGGGTTCTCATCTGGGTGTTAATTGACTGGTGTGAGTCACATCCTGGGTGTTAGTGGACTGGTGTGAGTCACATCCTGGGTGTTCGAGGACTGGTAGTGGGTCGCATCTGGGTGTTAGTGGATGGTGTGAGTACATCCTGGGTGTTTTAGTGGACTGGTGTGGTCACATCCTGGGTGTTAGTGGACTGGGGTGGGTCACATCCTGGTGTTAGTGGACTGGTGTGGGTTCACTTCCTGGGTGTTAGTGGACTGGTGTGGGTCACCCAGCCTGGGTGTTAGTGGACTGGTGTGGGTTCACATCCTGGGTGTTAGTGGACTGGTGGTGTCACATCCTGGGTGTTAGTGGACTGGTGGGGGTCACATCCTGGGTGTTAGTGGACTGGTGTGGGTCACCATCCTGGGTGTTTATGGACTGGTGTGGGTCACATCCTGGGGATGTTAGTGGACTGGTTGTTGGTCATCCTGGGTGTGTTAGTGGACTGGTGTGGGTCACATCCTGGGTGTTAGTGGACTGGTGTGGGTCACATCCTCGGGTGTTAGGTGAAAACTGGTGTGGGTCACATCTGGGTGTTGGTGGATTGTGTGGGGTCACATTCCTGGGTGTTAGTGGACTGGTGTAGGTCACATCTGGGATGTTAGTGACAGGTGTGGAGTACATCCTGGGTGTTAGTGGAATGGTGTGGGTACATCTGGGTGTTAGTGGGACTGCGTCGTGGGTACCTTCCTGGGTGTTAGTGGACTGGTGTGGGTCACATTCTGGGTGTTAGTGCGACTGGTGTGGGTTACATCCTGGGTGTTAGTGGACTGGTTTGGGTACCATCCTGGGTGTTAGTGGGGTACTGGTGGTGGGTCGCATCTGGGTGTTAGTGAGACTATTGGGGTCACATCCTGGGTGTTAGTGGACTGGTGTTGTCACATCCTGGGTGGTTAGTGGGACTGGTGTGGGTCACATCTGGGTGTTAGTGGACTGGGTGGGTCAATCTGGGTGTTTAAATGAACTTGTGTGGGGTCACATCCTGGTGTTAGTTGACTGGTGTGGGTCACATCCTGGGTGTTAGTGGACTGGTGTGGGTCCACTCACCTGGGTGTTAGTGGGACTGGTTGTGGGTCACATCCTGTGTGTTAGTGGACTGGTGTGGGTACATCCTGGGTGGTTAGTGGACTGTTGTGGGTCACTTCCATGGGTGTTTAGTGGACTGGTTTGGGTCAATCCTGGTTGTTAGTGGACTGGTGTGGGTCCACATCCTGGTTGTTAGTTGACTGGTGAGGGTCCATCCTGGGTGTTAGTGGGACTGGTTTCGGTCACATTCTGGGTGTAGTGGACTGGTGTGGGCCACATCAGGGTGTTAGTGGGACTGGTGTGGGCACATCCTGTGTGTTAGTTGTGACCTGTAGTGGGTCACATCCTGGGTGTTTAGTTGACTGGTGTGGGTCACATTCCTGGTTGTTAGTGGACTGGTGTGGGTCACATCTGGGTTGTTAGTAGACTGGTGTGGGTCACATCCTGTGTGTTAGTGGACTGGTGTTGGTCACATCTGGGGCTAGTGGACTGGTGTGGGTCACATCCTGGGTGTTAGTGGTCTGGTGTGGTCTCATCCTGGGTTGTTAATTGTATGGTGTGAGTCACATCCTGGGTGTTAGTGGACTGGTTGTGGGTCACATCTGGGTGTTAGTGGATGGTGTGGCGGTCACATCCTGGGTGTTTTAGTGGACTGGTGTGGGTCAATCCTGGGTGTGTTAGTGGACTGGTGTGGGGGGCACATCCTGGGGTGTTAGTGGATGGTAGTGGGTCACATCCTGGGTGTTAGTGGACTGGTGTGGGTCACATTCCTGGGTGTTAGTTGACTGGTGTGGGTTCACATCCTGGTGTTGGTGGAATGGTAGTGGCACATCCATGGGTGTTAGTGGATGAGTGCGGGTCACTGTCCTGGGTGTTTGTGGACTTGTGTGGGTCCCATCCTGGGTGTTAGTGGACTGTGTGGGTCACATCCTGGGTTTTAGTGGTACTGGTTGTTGGTCAACATCTGGGTGTTGTGGACTGGTGTGGGTCACATCCTAGGGTGTAGTGGATGGTTGTGGGTCACATCTGGGTGTAGTGAACAGGTGTGGGTCACATCCTGGGGTGTTAGTGAACTTGTGTGGGTCGCATCCTGGGGTGTTAGTGGACTGGTTTGTGGGTCACATCCTGGGTGTTAGTGGCTGGTGTACGGTCACATCTGGGGTTGTTAGTGGACTGGCGTGGGTTCACATCCTGGATGTTAGTGGACTGGTGTGGGTCACATCCTGGGTGTTAGTGGACTGGTGTGGGTACCATCCTGGGTGTTAGTGGACTGGTGTGGGTCACATCCTGGAATAAAATTGACCAAATTTGCCCGAAATGTTCTTGTAGAAATATTTTTTTTTTTTTTTTTTTTTTTTTTTTTTATCACACCGGCCGATTCCCACCAGGCAGGGTGGCCCGAAAAAGAAAAACTTTCACCATCATTCACTCCATCACTGTCTTGCCAGAAGGGTGCTTTACACTACAGTTTTTAAACTGCACATTAACACCCTCCTTCAAGAGTGCAGGCACTTCCTGTACTTCCCATCTTCCAGGACTCAAAGTCCGGCTGCCGGTTTCCTGAATCCCTTCATAAATGTTACTTTTGCTCACACTCCAACAGCACGTCAAGTATTAAAAACATTCTGTCTCCATTCACTCTATTCCAAACACGCTCCAAGCATGATGCTGGAAGTCAAGCCCCTCGCACACCAAAACCTCCTTTACCCCCTCCCTCCAACCCTTCCTTGGCCGACCCCTACCCCGCCTTCCTTCAACTACAGACTGATACACTCTGAAAGTCATTCTGTTTTCGCCCATTCTCTCTTACATGTCCGAACCACCTCAACAACCCTTCTCAGCCCTTGGACAACAGTTTTGGTAATCCCGCACCTCCTCCTAACTTCCAAAAACTCGAATTTCTCTGCATTATATTCACACCACACATTGCCCTCAGACATGACATCTCACTGCTCCAGCCTTCTCACTGCTGCAACATTCATCAACCACGCTTCACACCCATATAGAGCGTGGTTAAAACTATACTCTCATAATTCCCTCTTTGCCACCAAGGACAAAGTTCTTTGTCTCCACAGACTCCTAAGTGCACCCCACTCACTTCTTTTTCCCTCATCAATTCTAGATTCACCCTCATCTTCATAGACCCATCCGTGACACGTCCACTCCCAAATATCTGAATACGTTCCTCCTCCATACTCTCTCCCTCCAATCTGATATTCAATCTTTCTGCACCTAATTCATTTTTGTTTCCTATAAACCTTATCTTTCCTGTATTCACTTTAATTTCTTCTTTTGTTTACCACCTACCAAATTCATCCCCAATCTCTGACTTCTCTTCAGAATCCCAAGAGCACATTGTCATCGCAAAGAGCAGCTGTGACAAACTCCACTATGTGTGTGATTCTTTATCTTTTAACTCCACGCCTCTTGCCAGAAATATATTACTATATATCATTAATTATTTATTATTTTTATTATTAAATTAAAGAACATGAAATCTAAGAGTGGGGGAGCCCCCACAGGTAAGTCCAACTCTCACCCTCCACATCACTCATGTACTTAACTAAACCTTCTTCGTAAGACTCGAGGTTTTCGCTTCAATGTCGCTAATCGGCAGTTTGTTCCACCCTATTAAGAAACAACTATCTTATATCTTTTCTAAATCTAAATTTTACCAAGTTTAACCGGTTGCTGTGAGTTCTTTCTTGGTTAAAATTTATTAACACATTAACATCCAATTTTATCATTTCACTCTTTCCATTATTCACGTCATAGACCCCTTAATTTTAAACAAACTTTCCAGAGAGCAGATTACGTGCCGTCAGCTTCATCGTAACAGAAGATTTCGCAATACACAAGCTCATTTACCGTATTTTCGCGGCTTATTAAGGTCGCGGCTTATAGGACTTGATTCTTAAAATACACACATGTGTAACTCTAGGGCTATCTTTATGAGGAACAACGTTTCGCCACACATGTGGCTTCATCAGTCCATTACGTAGGAGAAACTTGAAGAACAGGAGGAGAATGAGGTAATCAGTCCCTCAACCTTGAGTTGATTGTGTTCAGTCCATCAATCTTGAATAGATGTGTCTAATTTTTCAACATGTCGGTTCTCTGAACCTTCATCTACAAAAGACTTGTTTAAGCTTCAATGGTATAAACCTTGGTAATAAATACCGACAAGTTGGTTTAGAAAGACACGCTAGTGAACAAGGTCCCAGGACCGAAACGTTTTCTAATAAATACGTCATAGTGTTTGGCTTACGTGTCTTTCTAAACCAGGTTATCAATGGCTGGGCATCGATCGTATACTGGGAGGCAAGAGCCCATCCCTCTCACCCCAAACTTACATCTCCCGTCACTATCCTTCAGTTTATAGGTCTGCAATAATGTTGGTAGAATTGACAAACTATATGTTAAGTAAAAGGACATATTTTAAACTAATGTGACATTTTATTGTGGCAACGTTTCGCTTCTCAGGAGCTTTTGTCAAGCGTTCAACTGCTTGACAAAGAGCGAAACGTTTGCCACATTTAAAATGTCACATTAGTTGCACTTGTTGTTTTTTACTTTACAGTTTATAGGTCGCAGGTGGTTTTAGGAGACATTTTATGGAATAAAATGCGTCTTATTAAGCCGAGAAAATTACGGTGTATCAACTATTAAGTGACCAGAACTACACAGCCTCTTATCTAAAAAGGCCTATCAAGGATATATAAAACTGAAGTATATTCTGAGGATTCTGTTATTTATACTTTTTGACATGAAGCCGAGAGTGTTATTATGTGTATACGAAGACATGTGCACTGTTGTTTTGGGGTTTTAAAAATTATGCTAACCAGAACTTTTAAATCTCTTTCGCTTTAGTGAGAGCTACATTATTAAACTTCTCCCTGCCATGGTTAGGGTTTCCAAGACTTTAGAACCATATATTTGTCTAAATTAAGCTGAATCTGTCACTTCTCCAAACCCCTGCATCAGCTCATTCAGTTTCTCGTAGTGCACTGGTATCATCAGAATTAATGTGACCACCTAATTAGTGTCATTAGAAACTTCCTTAAAGTTGCTATTTATTCCCTCATCTATTGTCGTTTATGAATATCATGAACAATAAGGGACCCAACACATCCCCCATTGGAGCACCACTGATTTCTCCACATTTGTGCGAACTGTTGCCAGCTATCATTAATGATCTGCCCTCGGCCGTCCTCTCAGCTTATCAGTCTTAATTGCAAGTCCACTTGTGCTCAAAACATGACTTGATAAAGCCCACTATGTGGGCAAAAACGTGTCAAAAACAGGATCACATTACACTGCTTATGTGTTTATTTTCCCACAATCCCGGCAAGTTGATTACCAAGACGTGTGACAATTGGATATATTCACTGTCGAAGCGTTTGCGTGTACATCAGGACCCAATGAAAATAAAGGTTGAGGAACTGATTACCTAAATTCTCCTCCTGTTCTTCAAGTTTCTCCTATGTATGGACTGATGAAGCCACTGAGTGGCGAAACGTTTCCTCAAAAAAAGATACCCAAGAGTTGGGCATGTGTCTAATTTATCATCATCGGAAATAAATCACTTTGTCTGACTTTATTGGGTTATCCCCGGTTCTCTACACACATGCTGCTATGTAAGGTAATTTTGTAACTTGATTTATGTATATCTGAATAAACGTAGGCTTCTTAGGCCGTATAATGGAGAATTCTGCAGAAAATACAACTACGATTTACGAAATCCCTTATAACACGATTTTCAATAAAAACACAGAAATGCTGAAAATAAGAATGAAGGAACACTGCAGTAGGGGCCCCCACTAGTAAAGATTGAACCCATCATAAGCGAGTGTTAAAACTCACGTGTGGTGCTCTAACCTGCCTTGAGTTCAAGCCCCAACCGTTCCGTGATTTGGAGAGTAGAAATAGTTTTGGCCTGTTTATTACGTGGTCAGTTCCGCAAGTTTTGAGGAACTGACCACTACCGTAAAGGTTAACGGTCTGATAACTCGAAATTACTCTTGGGAGCTTTACCATTTATGACTGAAGAAATCTGTCTTGCATACGGAAAGTTTAAGCAATGAAGATATCTGAGAGTTTTTGAACGTCTCACTGAGATTTTCTTATATCTGTAAATCAAATGAACACAGTCTCCTGTGAGAGAAACGTCCTCTCACGAAAGATTGATATTAGATTCTTAACGCAATCCTACTGAGTTTAGTAGCAATCGGATCCTTGATACTTGTGTAGATACCTTCTATGATACATATCAGCTACTTGAGTAACTGTACGAGATATTGGCTTAGGTGTCAACGCAGCTTTAAATCATGGTAAGGTGATGCCTCCACTCAAAAGACCTGAAAATCACACCCTGGTACAATACCTCTCTCTACTATGTTGATTATGGTCGGCTAATGATGCCTGAAGCAATCCATTATCTCATCTAACTACTATCAATCAGGAAATTGTTTCTGTAACGCTAAATGTATAATGATCTACGCATAACAATCGCTAAGTCGACATTAAAAAAACATACTAGGGGTGGGGTTTGAACCCGCGGTCAGAGTCTCATGTTAACTCGACATATTGATTTCTCAAGTGTTATCCCGCCAGCTGTGTTACCTCCTGCACGACAGTGGTTTGTACTTAATAATAATATATCTTTATTTACTACCAGTACATGTACAAGGTATACAGACCATAGTTGACATCAATGACATACTACTATATAGAAAGCCGTTTGTTATGCTGAGCATTTCCCGCAAATTAGGTTAGTTTTGCCCAAGGATGCGACCCACACCAGTCTACTAACACCCAAGATGCGACCCACACCAGTCCACTAACACCCAAGATGCGACCCACACCAATGCACTAACACCCAGGATGCGACCCACACCAGTCCACTAACACCCAGGTACCCATTTTACTGATGGGTGAACATGGACAGCAGGTGTCATATGGAAACACATCCTAATGTTTTCCAGCCGTACCGAGGATTCGATCTCCGGACCTCAGTGTGGGAGCTGAATGCCCTAGCGATCGAACCGCATTTACCACTACGATTCACCTGTAGGCCTATTAATCGTATATCTGCAATTCAGATAACACTGCATCACTTGCATTTTTGTCCCACTTACAGGGGCAGGAATGTAATTCTTTCAGAAGAGTTTCTAAATGTAATTTAATATAATGGCTAAGATTAAACTTTTGTTCAATATAATTCAGTGAGGATGAAATATATGATATTATGCACAGATTTAGAATAAAATTATTCACAATATATTTAAATTTTAGTTATGGAGTAATATAATAGTGTAATGAGAAAAGTAATTTATTGTAGACGAAGAGTATTAATCAAGGTTAACTTACAAGAGAGGAAGCCTAACTGGATGCCTAATTAAGCTTAAGCTCATTTAAGCTATTCCTTCAAAGTTAAAGCAAGTTAATAATTACCTATATTGGCTTCTCTTATAATGAAAGACAATGACCTACCAGGTGAAGGACCACAATGATCAATTAATGGTAATAAGCGGACTTTTTCTTCCCCTCATTATAACAATATAAGGAGGAACACTGCAGTAGGCCTGTTGGCCCACACTTGGCAGGTCCTTTACAATACCAACCCACTAACAAAACACTTGCCCAACCCACTTTCAGTGCAACCCTAACCCTTGGGCACGACCTACTTCCACACTGGACAAATGTGATACCACCTACGACTGCTACACCTCTACTGCCTGCAGTATATAAGCTACTTCTTCGCATATATGTTGTATTTTTGTCAAGATTTATGGACTGACCACATCGACTCAAGGCTGAGAGACTGATTACCTCAAACTCCTCCTATTCTTCACCGTTCTCCTTTGTATGGACTGATGAAGCCACTGTCTGGCGAAACGTTTCCTCATTAAAGATACCCAAGAGTTGCACATGTGTCTACTGTATCAACCTGTCTAATAATTAGCTTTCACAATTCTATTTACTCATGTGCAAGTCCCACTCAAATCCATCCCCTATCGTTCATAAGAATGACACTGACGTTATCAACATTGAACAGTATATTTCATAAAAGTAAACCGTACCACGGACGGGGTTAGAACCTGTGATCAGGGAGTCTCAAAACTCCAGACCGTCGCGTTAGCCACTGGGCCAGCTAGCTAACGCGACGTTCTGGAGTTCTGAGACTCTCTGATCGCAGGTTCTAACCCCGCCCGTGGTATGGTTTGTTTCTAATCGTGTCATTACGTCTTCTGGAAAATATTTGGTATGGTGATACCGACAAGATGTCGAAAAAGACACTCATGTACTGGGAAAATTATGCGATGTAACCCCTAAGATGAATGCTAATACTGTAGGTAACCTAAGTAGCAATCTAAGTGTGATAGAATTATAATAGTTTGCCTCAGGAACGCCCATGAATATGTTAATTACGGTGGGCAACAGGTGGCCGGAGACTGAAGCATCTTCCCCAGTCATCTCCACGTCGGTGTCTTCTTGGTATGGTGATAATGATGATAAGTGATAAATGATGATAAATGATAATAAGTGATGATAAATGATGATGATAATGATGATAAAGCTCACAATAACCATTCTCCTAGTAAAATAAGATATCTTCAACGCTAGTGTCACATTCCCTATTTTGCCCGACCCCGGCAGCCTGACCTTCAGCATCACTTGTGTTCCCATCTACTTCTAAACACTGAGCCGTGCCCTTTTTTCTTCGGCTTGACTTACTCACACAGTGAAAGAAAACACTGATTTAAGGTTAAATATTTTACATTTGACCCTGATATTAACTTCTATTGAAATATTTCAAAATTGACGCTAATTATTAATTATAGCCTAACAGGTAAATGTTTTCCTGGCAGATAACGACACACGTAAATAATTTATTGCTTAAAAATGTCACTATCTAAACTATAATAATACCTTTATTAACTACAAGTAGATATACAAGGTATACAGACCATAGCTGACATCCATGCTTACTACTATATAGAAAGCCTTGTTATTTTGAGCATTTCGGACAAATTAGGTCAGTCTTGTCCCAGGATGCGACCCACACCAGCCGATTAACGCCCAGGTATCCATTTTACTGATGGGTGTCTTATGGAAACACGTCTCTAATGTTTTCCAGCCGTACCGGAGGAGATTCGAACTCCGGACCTCAGTGTGTAAGGTGAGTGTGCTAGAGGTCGAGCTACGGGATAAGTTACTACCAGAACAAGGTATTATGTGGGAAGAACACTAAGTTACAGTGAAAATTAGAAAACTGAAAACTCAGATGAGTCGTAGGGACGTTACGAAGTATTTTGATCCTTCGAGTAGACAGGAAGAGGAAGAACCTGGAGAATAAAGTGATAGAGGCAGGATCCATACATAACTTTAAGAGTTACGATAAAGTTATCGAAACCAATAGAGTGAACCATGCAGCAACCTGGAAATATATTAAGTAAAAGGACACATGTACAACTAAAGTGACATTTTACTGTTTCAACGTTGCACTTCAGACGCTAATTGGAACAAGGTCTCTGTCTACAGACGTAAGTGAGACATTACGACTCCTCTCCTCGGAAATCTAAATTGTGGTACCTGGTAGTGACAGGAATTCCAGAACATCGGACTAACACTGCCACCCTGGATAACTAACATCATTTCTTCTATAACATCATCAGAGGACCGTCCGGGGCATAAGATAATCCTGTCCCAACATCCTCCTGGAACCAATGCGGCCATTTTTTTATTTAATTTTAGTTAAAATCTTTATAAAATTATCATAATTATTATCCATCAAGTTAGGAAATATGGGTGAGTGCATATATGTCAGTAAATATAGGCGAGTACATATGTGTTAATAAATATAAGTGAAGCAAAGGATAATTCAGACTACCATCGGACTATCAGGTGGAGAGGCCAAAGTGACAAGACCAATTTTCGGAGCCTTAGAACGTACTCGAGGGGAAAATACGTCCAGTCGAATCAACCATCACAACAGAAGTGACACGAGACAAGATCCTGCAACACAAACAGAAAAATGCCACCGGGTGTACCTAGACAGGGGCACATCGAGGGTGGTGAAGGAACAATTGAGTTAACTCAGACACGACAGAGGCGGGTAGGAGAGACAAGGTATGCATCGGCAAGTGTGGTAGCTCACCCTCCGGAGGAACGCCAAGCACACCCACACACAGACCCCACCCCAAGTATAGCAACCTCCCCAACCTAAACATAACCCAAAGCATGTCATGTAGCACTCCCAGTCCCACACCCACAGTGCAAATACCTTCCTTTCAACTTCTCCTCACCCCTACCCGCAGACTTCATCTCCTACTGCATCCCCAACTTCCTCCTTCACCCCATCTTCGTTAAAGACCTTGACCCCTTACAGTGTAAAAAAAGAACACCCTAACTCACACCAACCCTCCCCAACACTGCCCTGATCTACGCGCAAGAACCCGTCATTCAGGAGCACGAGAACTGGAAGACAGTAACAGAATGGGAGCTGACAGTGTAATACACACTAATGCAGATGGAATAACAAATAAAAGCGATGAGTGAACAAATAATGGAGGCATATTCAGACATTATAGCACTTACAGAGACAAAGCCCACAACTGGATAACAGATTTTGAGGAAAGACCGAGGCAATGGAAGAGGAACAGAAGCACTCGCCAGAAACCAGTGAGGTTTTAAGGAGATGAGAGAAATTGACAGGGAGGAGGGAGATGAGTACATAACAGGCACATTGAAGGCTGGGGTTCCCCAAGGTGGAGATAAGAGTGCTGTACAACCCTACACACACACACACACACACACACACACACACACACACACACACACACAATGCATTTTAACAATATCTCAAAATTAGTTCCTCAGGGAATGTTACCAGAACATCACTGAAATCAAATGGTCTCTCATCACACCTTATCACAGTCAGGTTTTATCATGCATTTTCTTTGTTTTCCGTCGACACCCGAGCTCCTTCTGAGTGAATATTTCCTTGATGGTGGTTCTTTGTCTACACGACAGAACACTGTTGCCGGTTTCTCCCATTCTTTTACTCAGTCTGGATATGTAAATCAGAGGCATTGCTGTGGCTTATTACAAGGATGACCATAAACACATTAGGGCAGGATCCATACATTGCTTTAAGAAGATGTATGATAAAGCTCATGGAGCAGGGAAAGAGTGGACCTAGTAGCCCCCAGCGAAGAGATGGGGCCAGCAGCTGTGACTCGACCCCTGCAGCCACACACACACACACACACACACACACACACACACACACACACACCACACACACACACATACAAACACCAATACATCAATACTCCCCCCCACACACCCATCCAGACAAATGTAAACTTGTTGTTACTCATGGTCTGGGAAAAACATCCAGGAATATGCTGGCGGTTGCAACACATGTATGCAAATAAGCAACACAACTCATAAGTGTTTACTCGCAATTCAGTGGAAAAGTAAGCTGGCTCAGCTTAAATAGACATCCGGGGAAGGCAGCATAGAGAGCAGGTTTATGTGAACACACACCAGGCTCGTTATGAAACACAGCAGGCTCGCATGAAACACAGCAGGCTCGTATGAACACAGCAGGCTCGCATGAACACAGCAGGCTCAGAGAGACAGAAGACTGCAGTTGAACAAAACACATACGCACAAACGAACACTTACTCATCCACTCATGCACGTATGAATATACAACGCTCCCAGACACACACACACACACACACACACACACACACACACACACACACACACACACTGTATACCATCTACGTCAGGCCCATACTGGAGTATGCAGCACCAGTTTGGAATCCACACCTAGTCAAGCACGTCAAGAAACTAGAGAAAGTGCAAAGGTTTGCAACAAGACTAGTCCCAGAGCTACGGGGATTGTCCTATGAAGAAAGGTTGAGGGAAATCGGCCTGACGACACTGGAGGCCAGGAGGGTCAGGGGAGACATGATAACGACATATAAAATACTGCGCGGAATAGACGAGGTGGACAAAGACGGGATGTTCCAGAATGGGACACAGACACAAGAGGTCACAATTGGAAGTTGAAGACTCAGATGAATCAAAGGGATGTTAGGAAGTATTTCTTCAGTCATAGAGTAGTCAGGCCATGGAATAGCCTAGAAAGTGATGTGGTGGAGGCAGGAACCATACATAGTTTTAAGGCGAGGTATGATAGAGCTCATGGGGCAGGGAGAGAGAGGACCTAGTAGCAATCAGCGAAGAGGCGGGGCCAAGAGCTGTGACTCGACCCCTGCAACCACAAATAGGTGAGTACAAATAGGTGAGTACACACACATACGCAAAGTCAAAAAGATTAAGGAAGGGCAAAGAGGAACCGAACGAGTATAGGTAGGTAGCCAAGGACTACAAACCCATCAAGGAAATAGATTTTTGGGGTGAGTAAAATACCGACACATCCTGGGGGCCACATCAATCGTTTGGTGCGCTAGGGGTCTGGAAACCCTAAAAAAACAGGGGTTTGTATCTCACAAGGAATCATTCAGGACTCTGTACACCGTGTCGTTCAGGCAGATGTGAGTATGCAGCTCATTTTGGAAACCCCAACCTAGTCAAGCATGTCAAAAAAATTGGAGAAATTGCAAAGGTTTTTGGAAAAAGGGACTAATCCAGAGTAAGGGAAAAGTCCTCGAAAAAAGGTTTTAAGGGGAAAAAAGGCTGACGAAACTGGAGGACAGGGGGTTAGGGGAGACATGATAACGACATATAAAATCTGAGAGGGTTTTACAAAGTGGCAAAGACGGATTTTCCAAAAAGGGCCCCAGAAAAAGGGGTCCCCAATTAGAAGGATGACATATGAGTCAAAAAGGTGTTAGGAAAAATTTCTTTAGTCTAGATTGTTTGGAAGCGACGTGCGGGGAAAAAAACACACAGTTTTAAGACTAAAGGGATGATAAAACCGGGGCAGGGGGGGAAAATCCTTTAGCGACAGTGAAGAGGCGTTGCCGGGGCTATTTAATCGACCCTTGCCTACAAATAGGTGATTACACCACACACACACACACCCCACACACCAACACACACACCCACACACACCACAACCACCACACCACGCCACACCACGCAACACCAAAATCCCTTACAGTTCTCAAAATAGGAACAATAATAGCTCTGATAATTTCAAAACGTGGAGGATTTAGAACTCGCGAAAAATCACACAAACAGAAAAAAAAAACTTTTTAATGTGGCCTTCCCAGTGGAGAGCGACAATTCCAGAACCTAAAGGGAAAGGTTAGGCTAACAGTCACCCGGGGACCATCCCCACAGCGGGAAAGTTTTAAAGAATAAAAGGGGCGTATGAGGATGGATACAGCAAGAAAATGGGCCAAAAAAAGGGGTCCCATGGATTCGAAAAAAGCCCGAAGGGTTCGCCCTAAGTTACCAAGTATGGTTGTTGCAGTGGTAGGATTTGGAGAAACTGTAGTCCCCCAGATATACGAATAGACAAAAAGGAAGCAATGAACTACGCACCCCATTCCAGACAGTGTCCCCCTGGGTTGGGGACTTGGAGGTGGTTTAAAGACCAACTGCAGGGGTCAGGGTCGCCCCGATTTTTTTTACCAACCGGTTTGGGTTACTTTGACGAAAAAAAGTGAACAGGAGTTTAAAAAGGGTGGAAGGTCGCTTTTCTTAAACTGCAAAAAGGTTTTTGTAAAACAACCCCCCCAAAGACTGAAGCAAAACTTTGATTCGGGGAAAAAATTCAGGGGGAAAGTACCCAGTGGATAAAGAAAATTCCCATGGAAGAAAAAAAGTAGTGATTTTCCCCGATTTGGGTAAGTAAATTAATAGGTTAGGTCGGGATTTTGACGTAATTTTTCTGGTTTGAACGTGTAACAACCGAGGGGGTGAGTGGTGTATCGCTTTACCTGGGCTTTACCCGGAGAGAGTGAGGGCAAAAGCCCCCGCGCCCGGCTTGACCGGCCTCCCGTGTTCAATGTGTAAAAATCATGAACGTTACAACCCCAAAGAAAAAAATGCAACAAAAGGGGGCTAAAAAGCTGAAGATAAGAAAAATAATTTCTTTCCTGAATTCAACCCCAGCAAATGCCGGTTTTTGAAGATTTTTGGATGGGTTTGGGAAAAACTGGACACGGGTACGGACCCGGGGGCAGAGACTGCCGCCTCAAATAAAAAAAAAAAAAGGGGAATGGACGTAGTGTCTGGTACTCACCAGAGAGTCAGACCCACCCGGGGGGTTGACCCCGACCTCCTCAGGTAAACTCGGTAAAAAAAAGAATAACGCTTTTAGGAATGGTCGTCTAGCAATTCTAAAACGCCTTAGAAAAACTTCGCATTTAATTTCGTAAGAAAGTTTATGAAATTAAAGCTTCGCTCGACTTATAATCATTTCGGGAATGAAAAATCTTGTAAATCAAATTAAATGCTGCCAATAAAACCCTTTCAATTTGTGTATTGTTCCAGTCACTGGAACAATACACAAAAAACCCGCACGTAAAAGAGGGGAACTTACCACGACGTTTCGGTCAATTTACAAAAGCCCACACCTAACTGTCAGTGTACTTTGAAAATGGTCCAAGTCGGAGCGAAACGTCGTCGAAAGTTCCTCTCTTCTTTGTGCGGATTATTGTGTATATTAAACTCTCAATAGTTCATTAAAGTAGTTTATTGTTTTTCCAACTTGTGAGTGTTTCCAACCATCGTACTGAGAGGGAATAAAAAGGCACATTACGGAGACTGGAACAATACACGAACAAGTACGTGGAGAATGAAACTTTTCACCACGTTTCGGTCCGTCTTGGACACTTAAAAAGTCACACCCAAAGTTAGTTATTTGTGAAAATTGTCCTGAAAAGTTTCCAGGGTAACGTAAAGGATCCGATTTACATTTTAAATTTCTTCCTGTTCAGGATTCTTGAAAGGACTGGATTGCTTTAGTTGACCTTTGTATTAAATTTCGTAGTTTCATTCATCATTGTTTGCAGTCAATATCTGGGCAAGAAGTTCGCACTCAGTTTTAAACTCTCAAGAGATTTTAGAAAATACACGAAGATGTTTAGGTCGGTATTCACATTTTTCCGCAAGCGAACTTCTCGTTTTTGGTGCAGAAAAATCGGAAACTTAACCCGGTGTTATGTTAGGAAGAGAGAGGTTGTGCAAGAAAGGCTTACAATATCGACGTTTCACCATCCAGGGGCTTTTCAATACAGATTCTGGGAACATAATTAAGAAGACAGTAGAACTATATACAAAAGGTGAGGTAATCATCCCTCACCTTGGAGTTGGTGTGAAGAGCACCGTGACTGTAGAGTTCTGGAGCACAGGCAAGGAGACTGGCGCTTATATAGGCGTCGGCAGATAGGGACGTGTAACAGACGAGGGCATAGTCTACAATAAAGATAATCAGATGTTGCACATGTGTATTAACTTTCAAGAGATAGGTGCTGAAGAGGTGTCTTCGGCACCTATCTCTTAAAGATGCTTCCTCTCATGAGGAAGTGAAAATCGTATTTCCACACGTGGAGCTCAGGCAATCATCTTGCCAAGGGAATAAATCCAGATGGCTTATCTTTAAGCTTATTTCGGTTCAAGACTAAATGTTGATCTTACATGGGAAATTCCCATGGCTCTCTTTCAGTGTATCATTAAATATTTTACCGCAAATATCTTCCCGAAAAAATTTGTCAGCAATGAAATAAATCTAACTTAAAAGGGTGCAATACGAAAAACCTTATAAAATTTAAATAAACTAGCCCGGTTTGTTTACATTTAGTAAAGACTTC
The DNA here is from genome assembly GCF_026875155.1 of Cherax quadricarinatus. Lineage (NCBI taxonomy): Eukaryota > Metazoa > Arthropoda > Malacostraca > Decapoda > Parastacidae > Cherax > Cherax quadricarinatus. Next base: position 3,318,097 of record NC_069453.1, on the reverse strand, counting down.
TTTGTTTCAATGCTTCTCATTGTTCCTAATTTTTGTTTGGTTTGTTAAAGATATGAAGGAATAGCAGGAATGAACATGAAATTTCATATTAGTCCAGATATTTACTATCAGCAGCCCTTTGTTAGAACCCAAAGCTTCCATTTTTTCCTGAAGAAAAGGCAAGAAGAGTAAGGGGAGGAGGAGAGGAGGCTTCTGTGAGGTAACTGGTCTGTGCCTCACGCAAAGTGGCTGCAAATTAGTCGATGATGAGAGGCTTCCAGGAGATAATTTAACAATCTGAAGGACTGAGGACGATGTAAGATTAGCCAGAGAAGACAAATACACTCAGGAAATGCGTATTTACAAATGTAGAAGAGGTTATATTTAAGAACAGATGCCTTCACAAGCATGTACTCGAACTCACAAAGACACACACGCATACACCAGAACACACACAGACACACACGCATACACCAGAACACACACAGACACACACACAACATTGTTCTCAGTACTCTTGAAGAGTTATTAACCAAAGTATAGGTAATCACAACCTACACAACACTAAGGCACGAGAGGTGAACAAAGGCATTTGACATGAAAGGGACCATGACGAATGGACATGAATGGTAGTTAAATCTTCCGGGATGTCAACGTTGGGGTCCCCACCAAAATATTTAATACTCTATCTCCGCGCTGCAATATATATATATATATATATAATAAATAAAATTATATATATATATATATATATATATATATATATATATATATATATATATATGAGGGGATAAAGATAGAAATGTTAAAAGCAGGGGGGGAAATATAGTTTTGGAGTGGTTGGTGCAATTATTTAATAAATGTATGGAAGAGGGTAAAGTACCTAGGGGATTGGCAGAGAGCATGCGTAGTTCCTTTGTATAAAGGAAAAGGGGGAAAAAAGAGAGTGAAAAAATTATAGGGGGATAAGTCTGTTGAGTATACCTGGTAAAGTGTGAGGTAGAGTTATTATTGAAAAAATTTAAAGGTAAGACGAGAATAGGATAGCAGATGAACAAGGAGGCTTGGGAAAAGGGTTTGGGGGTGTGTGGACCAGGTGTTTACAGTGAAACATATAAGTGAACAGTATTTAGATAAGGCTAAAGAGCTCTTTGTGGCATTTATGGATTTGGAAAAGGCGTATGACAGAGTGGATAGATAAAGAATCACACATAAAGTGGGAGTTGTCACAGTTGCTCTTTGCTGATGACACTGTGCTCTTGGGAGATTCTGAAGAGAAGTTGCAGAGATTGGTGGATGAATTTGATAAGGTGTGCAAAAGAAGAAAATTAAAAGTGAATACAGGAAAGAGTAAGTTTATGAGGATAACAAAAAGATTAGGTGATGAAAGATTGGATATCAGATTGGAGGGAGAGAGTATGGCGGAGGTGAATGTATTCAGATATTTGGGAGTGGACGTGTCAGCGGTTTGGTCTATGAAAGATAAGGTGAATCATAGAATTGATGAGGGGAAAAAGGGTGAGGCGTGCATCTTAGGAGTCTGTGGAGACAAAGAACTTTGTCCTTGGAGGCAAAGAGGGGAATGTATGAGAGTATAGTTTTCCCAACGCTCTTATATGGGTGAGAAGCATGGGTGATGAATTTGCAGCGAGGAGAAGGCTGTAGGCATGGAGATATCATGTTGAGGGCAATGTGTTGGTGTAATATAATGCAGAAATTCGTAGTTTGGAAGTTAGAAGGAGGTGCGAGATTACCAAAACTTTTGTCCAGAGGGCTGAAGAAGGTTGTTGGGGTGGTTCGGACATGCAGAGAGAATGGAGTGAAACAGAGTGACTTCAAGAGTGTATCAGTCTGTAGTGAAGGAAGGCGGGTAGGGGTCGGCCTAGGAAGGTTGGAGGGAGGGGGTAAAAGGAGGTTTTGTGTGGGGAGGGGTTTGGACTTCCAGCAGGCATGCGTGAGCGTGTTTGTTTAGGAGTAAATGGAGACAAATGGTTTTAATATTTGACGTGCTGTTGGAGTGTGACAAAGTAACATTTATGAAGGGGTTCAGGGAAACCGGCAGGCCGGACTTGAGGTCCGGGAGTGGAAGTACAGTTGCCTGCACTCTGAAGAGGGGGGTTAATGTTCCCAGTTTAAAAACTGTAGTGTAAAGCACCCTTCTGGCAAGACAGTGATGGAGTGAATGATGGGGGAAATTTTTTCTTTTTCGGGCCACCCTCCCCCTTTGGGTGGGAAGGGCCCAAGTGTGGATAATAAAAAATAAATATTGTATATATATATATATATATATATATATAAAATATATATATATAAATATATATAATATAATATATTTTATAATATTATATATATTATATATTATATATATATATATATATATATATATACATGCATGCATTGATATTCCTAAACACTTGAAACCAGAGTTCCATATATGCCCATTAATCAAGTGTACAATTAATTTGAATACAATAACATTAAAAAGTTAAACACCTAATCACATTAGAATTACATTATGAAAAATATAGCCAAGAATAAAATTAATTACTCCAGTAAACAAAACACTTTTATTTAGTATATAGCACTTTTCAGCTTTTATTGAAGTTGTTTATAGAGACAGACATTATGATCTCTTGAGAACTTTTACTGAGAAAACTTTTCCTCAGTAAATATCTTGAAGTATGTATGTGTGTCTTCACCTACTGTTGGCATCACCGTACCTCTCCACTCGTTATTTATTAATTAATGAACAAGAACTGTAATTACTGAACACTTGCTCCTAGTCTGAGGGACTAATTATATTCATCTTCTGCTACTGCAGTCTGCTGTATCGTATTGATAAAACATTGTAATGGCGAAACGTCTAGATTTTAGAGACACTTATATCATGTACATGTGTCTAATTTATCATCATGTCGGTATTATATAGCATTAATGTTCAACACTTAATTTCTGTATAACGTAGACACAGCTGACTAATTGCACTAGACATTCGTTAGGTTAAACTCAAGATGGCTCATTGTTTCACAGTAGTGGTATTGTTTCACAGTAGTGGTATTGTTTCACAGTAGTGGTATCTGGAGAGAGTTCTGGAGAGAGTTCCGGGGGTCAACGCCCCCGCGGCCCGGTCTGTGACCAGGCCTCCTTAGGTCAGTGTCCCAGGATGCGACCCACACCAGTCGACTAACACCCAGGTACCCATTTTACTGATGGGGAACATAGACAACAGGTGGAAAGAAACACGTCCAATGTTTCTACTCTGGCTGGGAATCGAACCCAGGCCCTCACCGTGTGAAGCGAGAGCGTTAACCACCAGGCCACCAGAGCCCCTAGGTAGAACTGGGTAGAACTGACTCACGAAATCATAATAACACGAATGCTAGCAAACCTTACCAAGACCGGGGATCGAACTCGCGTTTAAAGAGTCGTAAAACTCCAATCTACTCGGTTCACGAGTTGGTCTGGAGTTTTACGCCTCCCTAACCGCGAGTTCAAGTCCCGCCAGTGGTATGGTTTGATATGGATTGAAGACCTACATGAAGATCATCCTCCCATATCTCTGTACCAGACATTTACGAAACATAAGAAGAACACTGCAACAGACCTACTGGCCCATACTAGGCAGGTCATTCTCAAACCCAAACTCTCTAACTAAAATGTTCTCTCAACCCATTTTATAAGCATCCAGCCGTAACGGTTTGATAAAGCACCTGGAGAGCGAAACGTTGCCACAATACAATGTCATATTAGTTGCACTACTGTCCTCTTAACATATTGTCGGCAATTCTACCAACATTAATACAAATCTCTTCGTGACCTGAAAAAGCAGCAGAGAGTTTGCACAAAATGGGGAGAAATCAAAGTGGGGAAGCGTCACGCGCGGTGTTCCACAGAGGTCAGTGTTGGGCCCCTTGTTGTTCACAGTCTACATAAACGACATAGATGAGGGAATAAACTGTGACATCGCCAGTATCGATCGCATTATAATGTATTGTGTACATTTCTTCCACCTTCAAGTACATTGTATACACCTGAATGAGCTGCACTGTGACCTCTACCCTGCACTGTGACCTCTACCCTGCACTGTAACCACTACCCTGCACTGTGACCTCTACCCTGCACTGTGACCTCTACCCTGCACTGTGACCTCTACCCTGCACTGTGACCACTACCCTGAACTGTGACCTCTACCCTGCACTGTGACCACTACCCTGAACTGTGACCTCTACCCTGCACTGTGACCTCTACCCTGAACTGTGACCTCTACCCTGCACTGTGACCTCTACCCTGCACTGTGACCTCTACCCTGCACTGTGACCTCTACCCTGCACTGTGACCACTACCCTGCACCGTGACCAATACCCTGAACTGTGACCTCTACCCTGCACCGTGACCACTACCCTGCACTGTGACCTCTACCCTGCACTGTGACCACTACCCTGCACTGTGACCTCTACCCTGCACTGTGACCTCTACCCTGAACTGTGACCTCTACCCTGCACTGTGACCTCTACCCTGCACTGTGACCTCTACCCTGCACTGTGACCTCTACCCTGCACTGTGACCACTACCCTGCACTGTGACCACTACCCTGCACTGTGACCACTACCCTGCACTGTGACCACTACCCTGCCTGTGACCACTTTTTTCCCCCTTTACACTGCGACCCTACCCTGCACTGTGACCACTACCCTGCACTGTGACCACTCCCTGCACTGTGACCACTACCCTGAACTGTGACCTCTACCTGCACTGGACCACTACCCTGAACTGTGACATCTACCCTGCACTGTGACCACTACCCTGAAACTGTGCCTCTACCTGCACTGTGACCACTACCCTGAACTGTGACCACTACCCTGCACTGTGACCACTACCCTGCACTGTGACCACTACCCTGACTGTGACCACTACCTGCCTGTGACCACTATCCTGCACTGTGACCACACCCTGCACTGTGACCACTACCCTGCACTGTGACCACTACCCTGCACTGTGACCCCTACCCTGCACTGTGACCCCTACCCTGCACTGTGACCACTACCCTGCACTGTGACCCCTACCCTGCACTGTGACCACTACCCTGAACTGTGACCACTACCCTGCACTGTGACCACTACCCTGCACTGTGACCCCTACCCTGCACTGTGACCTCACCCTGCACTGTGACCACTACCCTGCACTGTGACCTCTACCCTTTCACTGTGACTCTACCCTGCACTGTGACCACTACCCTGCCCCTGTGACCACTAACCCTGCACTGTGCCACTACCCTGCACTGTGGGCCACTACCTTTAACTCTGACCACTACCCTGCAGTGTGACCACTACCCTGCACTGTGACCACTACCCTGCACTGTGACCACTACCCTGCACTGTGACCACTACCCTGCACTGTGACCACTACCCTGCACTGTGACCCTACCTGCACTGTGACCACTACCCTGCACTGTGACCCCTACCCTGCACTGTGACCTCCACCCCGCACTGTGACCTCTACCCTGCACTGTGACCACTACCCTGCCACTGTGACCCCTACCCTGCACTGTGGGCCACTACCCTGCACATGGGCCTCTACCCTGAACTGTGATCACTACCCTGAACTGTGACCACTACCCTGAACTGTGACCACTACCCTGAACTGTGACCTCTACCCTGCACTGTGACCACTACCCTGCACTGTGACCTCTACCCTGCACTGTGACCACTACCCTGCACTGTGACCTCTACCCTGCACTGTGACCACAACCCTGCACTGTGACCTCTACCCTGAACTGTGATCACTACCCTGAACTGTGACCACTACCCTGAACTGTGACCACTACCCTGAACTGTGACCTCTACCCTGCACTGTGACCACTACCCTGCACTGTGACCACTACCCTGAACTGTGACCACTACCCTGAACTGTGACCACTACCCTGAACTGTGGAACAAAGTCAAGATGTAGCTTATTAGCTTCCCAACTTCATATTTAGTAGAGCGAGGCTTCAGTACAGTCGCCAAGCTTCAGTACAGTCGCCAGGCTTCAGTACAGTCGCCAAGCTTCAGTACAGTCGCCAGGCTTCAGTACAGTCGCCAAGCTTCAGTACAGTCGCCAAGTTCAGTACAGTCGCCAGCTTCAGTACAGTCGCCAGGGTTCAGTACAGTCGCCAAGCTTCAGTACAGTCGCCAAGCTTCAGTACAGTCGCCAGGCTTCAGTACAGTCGCCAGGCTTCAGTACAGTCGCCAAGCTTCAGTACAGTCGCCAGGCTTCAGTACAGTCGCCAAGCTTCAGTACAGTCGCCAAGCTTCAGTACAGTCGCCAAGCTTCAGTACAGTCGCCAAGGCCCTTTAGTACATCGCCAAGCTCAGTACAGTCGCCAGCTTCAGTACAGTCGCCAACTTCATACAGTCGCCAGGCTTCAGTACAGTCGCCAGGCTTCAGTACAGTCGCCAGGCTTCAGTACAGTCGCCAGCTTCAGTACAGTCGCCAGCTTCAGTACAGTCGCCAAGCTTCATTTCCAGCGCCAAGCTTCAGTACAGTCGCCAGGGTTCAGTACAGTCGCCAGGCCTTCAGTACAGTCGCCAAGCTTTACTACAGTCCCCCAAGCTTCACTACAGTCGCCAAGCTTCAGTACAGTCGCCAAGCTTCAGTACAGTCGCCAAGCTTCAGTACAGTCGCCAGGCTTCAGTACAGTCGCCAAGCTTCAGTACAGTCGCCAAGCTTCAGTACCCGTCGCCAAGCTTCAGTACAGTTTGCCAAGCTCAGTACAGTCGCCAAGCTTCAGTACAGTCGCCAAGCTTCAGTACAGTCGCCAAGCTTCAGTACAGTCGCCAAGCTTCAGTACAGTCGCCAAACTTCAGTACAGTCGCCAAGCTTCAGTACAGTCGCCAAGCTTCAGTACAGTCGCCAAGCTTCAGTACAGTCGCCAGCTTCAGTACAGTCGCCAAGCTTCAGTACAGTCGCCAGGCTTCAGTACAGTCGCCAGGCTTCAGTACAGTCGCCAGGCTTCAGTACAGTCGCCAAGCTTCAGTACAGTCGCCAAGCTTCAGTACAGTCGCCCCAAACTTCAGTACAGTCGCCAAGCTTCAGTACAGTCGCCAAAACTTCAGTACAGTCGCCAAGCTTCAGTACAGTCGCCAAGCTTCAGTACAGTCGCCAAGCTTCAGTACAGTCGCCGTGCTTCAGTACAGTCGCCAAGCTTCAGTACAGTCGCCAGTACAGTCGCCAGGCTTCAGTACAGTCGCCAAGCTTCAGTACAGTCGCCAAGCTTCAGTACAGTCGCCAAGCTTCATTACAGTCGCCAAGCTTCAGTACAGTCGCCAGTCTTTAGTACAGTCGCCAAGCTTCAGTACAGTCGCCAGGCTTTTTGTACAGTCGCCAAGCTTCAGTACAGTCGCCAAGCTTTCAGTACAGTCGCCAAGCTTCTTTCCAAGCAAAGACACTGACTGAAATTTGCTGATCGATGTGATCTAAGATTTTTTAGTGCCATCAAGACTGATTTTGAGAAGCTGATGTTCCTGCACCTAGCACATGCATCTCAGGTGATGTTCCTGCACCTAGCACATGCATCTCAGGTGATGTTCCTGCACCTAGCACATGCATCTCAGGTGATGTTCGTGCACCTAGCACATGCATCTCAGGTGATGCTCCTGCACCTAGCACATGCATCTCAGGTGATGCTCCTGCACCTAGCACATGCACCTCAGGTGATGCTCCTGCACCTAGCACATGCATCTCAGGTGATGCTCCTGCACCTAGCACATGCATCTCAGGTTTATGCTTTCCCGCACCTAGCACATGCATCTCAGGTGATGCTCCTGCACCTAGCAATGCACCTCAGGTGATTTCTCCTGCACCTAGCACATGCATTTAGGTGATGCTCCTGCACCTAGCACATGCACCTCAGGTGATGATCCTGCACCTAGCACATGCATCTCAGGTGATGATCCTGCACCTAGCACATGCACCTCAGGTGATGCTCCTGCAACCTAGGGACATGCACTCCCGGTGATGTTCCCGCACCTAGCACATGCATCTCGGTGATGCTCCCGCACCTAGCACATCACCTCAGGTGATGTTCCTGCACCTAGCACATGCACCTCAGGTGATGATCCTGCACCTAGCACATGCACCTCAGGTGATGTTCCTGCACCTAGCACATGCACCTCAGGTGATGACCTGCACCTAGCACATGCACCTAAGGGGATGTTCCTGCACCTAGCACATGCACCTCAGGTGATGTTCCTGCACCTAGCACATGCACCTCAGGTGATGCTCCTGCACCTAGCACATGCACCTCAGGTGATGCTCCTGCACCTAGCACATGCACCTCAGGTGATGTTCCTGCACCTAGCACATGCACCTCAGGTGATGCTCCTGCACCTAGCACATGCACCTCAGGTGATGCTCCTGCACCTAGCATATCCATCTCATTAAAATTATAAAGGTTATGTTGTTACAGATGCTAAATATTGTTAAGTAAATTGGATCATTATGATCATTTTTATTTGTGAAATAAATACGTCTGTTTATGTTAGATTAGTAGTTAATAGTAATCGCTGTAGACTTGGGGCGATTAGCCGAGTCACACTGAAAGGTCACTGACGATGACCTCCAGTTCCAAAGTCCAGCACCTGGGTGTGCCCACGGGGTACAGAGTCAGTTTAAACATAGGCGTCTGGCTGGACGGTTACACACAGTATACCATTATAGAATGCTCCTCACTTAGCGACGAATTCGTTTAACGACGCGGTCTCTGGTACAGAATCCGTCGTTAAGTGAGGAGAGGCTGTACTGTGACAGAAGGCCAGACTTTACCCTCAGTAAACACCGGCAGAGCAGTGATGTATCTTCTGATATATAAAGTGACAGGCATATAAGGTAAAACAACTGTCAGGTAAAACAACTACAAGGTGAAACAAGTACCAGGTGAAACAAGTACCAGGTGAAACAAGTACCAGGTGAAACAAGTACCAGGTACATCAGCTACTAGTATAAGTCAGGCAGACATCTGAATTTACTTTTAATTAATAAGATTATCCATATAAATTATTACTGTTAAATTAAATTTACTGTGAAGGTATATCAGCAATTCGGACCTAAAATAGTACTTGAAAAGACCATTACACCTTACGAAAAGAAAATATTGAACGAATTAAAAAAAGAAATTAAAAATATTTAAAAATATGTGAAAATAATTAATTAAAAGGTGTAACAATCAATCACGAAATTTTCTTAACTTAAGCAAATATTGAAAAAAAATAAGTTGCAGAAATGAATTTCGTGAAGTTGATATATACAACGGACAGATGGAATTCAGAGGTGCCGATGGACGTGGCAAGTAACTCTGAGGATTGACGATGTGTGAACGAGAAGTCTGTGAGAAACAAAGTAGTCGCAGGTGGACCTGACTCTGGTATAAAATTCAGCCCGAGACCGACACTAATAGTTGTTTTACCGATGGAAGATGTTGACTTTCCATACAAGATGGAGGGCGGCTGATGGGCTCTGAAGACAACAGATGATCACTTATAAAGACTGAAGAGATACACTGCCGTGTTCTGATAAAGATAACGTCAAGGTTTTGATCTAATACACAGATCAAGCTTCTCGCTTTGTCTCACCGGTGTTGAGTGACCCGCTTCAGTCAACAAGGAGACTTCGTGGGAGCAGGAAGCTAAGCAATATTAATTATTCTTGAGGGCCAAATGTTAACTTCCATCGGGTGAAGAAGGCAGAGGGGGGGGGGAGGAGAGAGGTAACTGTGAACGCACAATACCCAACGAGCTTCCAAACATTTATACCACTTTCATATATAAATGAACACCACTGAGTTTGTCTTTAGTGACATGATGGTGTGTTGTCTATGTTTATACAATATTATAACCGTACGACTATGATGTGTGAGTCATATAACCTCGGGTATGTGAGGCAGGATGTGTTAAGAACTTGACTGAGGGACTGACCTGATGATGCTGGGGTTGCAGATATTGCAGTCCTGTAGTCTCAGACAGCTGAAAGGAGAAATATTCAAGTTAAATGGACGATACATATTAAGTTGGGCTTCTCCTTTCAATTATCATCACTGTTTCAGTTATTGTTCATTTACTGAGTCACCTTCCGTCGGTGGGAGACTGGATTTAATTACAAGTGCTTTACATGAATGATACAAAGTTTAAATTGGACGAACACTTTTTTTTATTACATAAGACACTCCTCTGTTTCCATTGTAACTGTGGTCACGTGACATTATACCTTTATTATGATTGGCTTAGTTTCTATAGTGACCAACAGGGAGGGGGAGGGGGTCTTGGAACAAGAATAGTGGCCCCCTTGCCCTTCCCCACCACACACACACACACACACACACACACACACACACACACACACACACACACACACACACACAGGGATATTAGGAAGTATTACTTCAGTTACAGAGTTGTCAGGAAGTGGAGGGTAGTGGAGGCAGGAACCATACATAGCTTTAAGACGAGGTATGATAAAGCTAATGGAGCAGGGAGAGAGAGGACCTAGTAGCGTCAGTGAAGAGGCGGGGCCAGGAGCCGAGTCTAGACCCCTGCAACCACAAATAAGTGAGCACAAATAGGTGAGGAATTCATCCGTCTCTCCCTTGATACTAGGGAAGAAAAATCTAAGCAGTGCAAGGCTCAATTATGAGAGTCGTCTCCTAGTGCTCAAACACCTAGAAAAAAAGACTTATTCTTAAATCCTTATTTCAAGATTCAGTCTTATACTTTATTGAAGGTAGAAGTTAGTATTTCTGGATTATAAACTCATATCGATATTGATACTTGGAATAACACGGTGCGTCAGGTAAAATAGGCTGGAATATTGCTGAACGACCCCCTTCAAGGCAGGCGAAATTGATGACCTGGAGAGTGTACAGAGAACTTTCACTGCTCACATAAGCACCTAAATTACCGGGAACTGCCCAAGTACCTTGATTTGTATTCCCTGGAACGCAGGCGAGAAAGATTCATCATAATATATACTTGGAAAATCCTAGAGGGATTAGTACCAAACTTGCACACGAAAATCACTCGGCAGGAGATGCAACATTCCCCCAAAGAAAAGCAGGGGCGCCACGAGTACGCTGAGAGACAACACAATAAGTGTCAGGTGCCCAAGACTTTTCAGCTGCCTCCCAGCATACATAAGAGGAATTGCCAATAGAACTCTGGCTGTCTTCAAACAGGCACTGGACAGGCACCAACCGGGCTGTGGTTCGTACGTCAGTTTGTGTGCGGCCAGCAGTAACAACCTGGTTGAATCCTTATTGAAGAAACGTTTCGCCACACAGTGGCTTCATCAGTCCAATACAATGCAGAAATGGGTAAGGAGAGGAGGAGTTTTGAGGTAATCAGTCCCTCAACCTGGAATCGATGTGTTCAGTCCATCACTCTTGTAGGAAGTGCAGCATAGGGCCAGAGAGGTGGCTTATATACTGCAGTGAGATGAGTTGAAGCAGGAGGAGGCGGGATCACAGTGGGACCTGCCACTAGTGTAAGTAGGTCGTCGTCCGAAGGTTGGACAAGCGTTGAAGTCTTTGTACAAAGATCCCATGATGTTGCAGTGTCAACCGAGACCAGAAAAAAACTTCTCAACGCAGGCTTCACTATTATTTGGACTCCTGAGCACCGCGCCAAATCAACAGTGATCGCAAAGCACGTAGATTATTCTTTCCTGACAGCCTATGACACAGACAAAGAAGACTTAATCAAAGACATTAGTACTAAGAACAAAGTCTCTGTTGACGATATTTACAGACCTGAAAACTCTACCATCCTCAAAATACGCTGTTCAACTCCTTCTGACGCCTCTACACTCTTCAGTCAAGGAATCCTTGCCAAGACCATCCGCATTCCTTCAAACACTCTCTTCACTCCGAATTTTCATCCCATCACACAATGTCTGAAATGCTAGAAATTCGGCCACGACAAAAACTCATGCACATCCACACAAATCTGCTCCAGATGTTCAGCAACTGGCCACTTCTGGAATACTTGCAACCTCCCCCTTAAATGTTCTAACTGCGGCGGGTCACACACTGCAGTTGCAAATTCCTGCCCTTCTAGAAAGCACATTCTCTCCTCCCTCAGAGCTAGCCAAACTCCCTCCCTCCCCAACCCCTTCCCTGCTCCTCCCTCCACTTCCATACCTCCCTTCCCAACCCCCAATGCCTGGGCCTCCCCACGCACTTGGTCTGCCTCTTCTACTCTACACACATCAAACACCAACACACAGACTACAAGCACTTCTCCTTCTACACCTACACCCACACTAGACTATAAAAAACTAACTGTCAACCCGCCACTGCTGCCCACTCTGCGATGGTAATCTCTCAAGCTTACCAATCAGACTACTCACATGTCCTTAACCTAATCTTGTCTGCTAACAATCTTCCCTCTTTAATTATCCCTCCTTCCTGCTTCTCTTCTAAGCCTCCTACAACCTCTCCCTCCTCCCTCTTTCCCACTTCCCCACTTCCTACACCCACCAGCTCTCCTTCTCCCCTACTCCTCTTCACTACTTCTACCCCTCCCACCAACACCCCTACTGCTGCTGCTACGATCACCCCTCCCCCCTCCTCCTTACCCACTTCCTCATCCCATACCAAAGCTTCCACTTCCTCTGCATCCACCTTCGCCCACTCCTCCACCACAGAAAAGAGAGCTGAGACTGTCAGTAGGCAGCAAGCAGGACGAGTTATTTTTTTCGCTAATGCGGTTATCAATGTGTGGAAATTTGCTTTAGAGAGTTGTATCACACCTATGGGAGCCCTGTAGAAGAGTTCGTTGGTTTGGAGTTGGTGGATTATCTGTTCGACTTTAGGGTATGGCGTTTCGTCGGTGGTGTACCTTGCAGTTTTGTCTTTGAGATGTTGGGCGAGTTCTAGGCGATCCATTGGGCTGGGGTAATGCTTCATGGTGTAGAACATGAGTCCTTTGTGTTTAGCCCACAGTGTGCCAGGTAATCGACGTGGTCGAGGTGGAGAAGGCGGTGGTGAAGTTGAGGAAGGTGATGGTGCTTCGTTTTCAGCTTCAGTAGGCGAATTAGATGCTTCTGGTGGTAAGGCTTCTGATTGGTTGAATTCAGTAAGGGGTGGTGGCGGTGGAGGCCTCTCATTGATCGTTGTTGGATTAACGTCACTAGTTGGTGGTGTTGATGGAACTTCTGCAGAAGAGTTGGTGATTAAGTCTTTGGTGAATTTGAGAATTTCTTCAGAAGGTGGAGATGCTGGAAATGTAAATGATGGCATGTTATTTAAAACTTCATCCAGGTCCAACTCCTCCTCCAGACAAAATCCACTCAAACCTAAACCTGCCTCAACTTCTGATATACAGACCAAATAACATAAAAACAGATCTATCTCTTCCTCCCCCTCCAGGAAACGGGTCCGTAACACCTACAAACACACATCCACTGATGGCACCACTATCACGGGCTTTAATCCAAACTCCTCCCCCGACATTAACTTTGCTATGACGAAACCATTAAATCATGTTCAAGGTAATTCAGTTCAACGTACGTTCTTACTTCAAAATTAGACACTTACTGGCCGAGCTCCTTGAAGCAGAGAGACCAGATATTGTTTTGTTAAACAGTACCTGCACTACAGTCCCCCTTGTTGCCATCCTTGTCAAATCCAACATAAAACACGAATTTCTCCCAATCCCTTTTATTCACCAACACTGTCTTGCAGTCAGAATACACACCCACCTTGGCCCCATTATCTTTTTCACCACCTATGCTCGCCCAAACACTATTCTCAACATACACGACATTTCCTTAGTCTTCAACTACACCAACACACCAACATACCTACTAGCTGACATGAATGCCAAACACACAGCCTTTCATCACACCAGTAACAACCAACTTGGTCACCAATTACTCAACTTCACAAACCATATACACCTAAATCATCTCGGCCCAGACTTCAACACCTACAACCACACTGGCCAAGGCAAACAAGACATCATTCTGGCAAACCGAACCAGCTCTCTATTTCAACACTACATCTCACCTGGCCCTATTACAGGCTCTGATCACATCCCAGTCATCTTACACATCTCCTCCAACCCTATCCTCATCCCGGCCACATCTTCTTTCTCCTACAAGAACGCTGACTGGGATGCTTTCAAACAACACAGACAATATTAGCCTCACCTATGACTACAACAACAAACCCATCTCTGACATCGACACTCAACTTGATCTCATCCAGGACACCATTACACAAGCAGCCAACATCGCAATACCAAAGAAAACTCACACCACTCGATATTCCTTCAAACCGTCACTCAGAACAAGAAGACTAATTATCTGCTACCACAACCGCTTCCTCTACAACACACACAGATTTAATCAAGTCCGATTAGATCTCGCTTACCTTAGAAACAACATTCTACAGAGCCTAGACAAAGACCACAACAATCACTGGTCACAACTCGTACAACAAGCAAACAAACAGTGTATTAAAAACACTAAAGCCTTCTGGAACTTTATCAAAAAAATCAGAGGCACAACTCCCACCAACAAATTCGAACACATCACCCACAACAACACACATCTCAGACCCGCAGGCTGCCACTAACATCTTCATACACATCTGGGAGAACATCTTCCACCCTCACCCACCTCACCCTAACGTTATTCAACACATTCAGAAACATAGAACACTGGACACACACACACACACACACACCCACACACACAAGATACAACACCAGACAGCCACATCCATCTGGACTCTCTTACCTCCTCCCAAATACTTGACACTCCTTTCACCAACACAGACATTAAAACTCTCCTCAGACACCTTCCTCCCAAGGCCCCTGGTGCCTCTGGCCTAAACCATATTATCCTAAAACACTTTCCTGACTCTATCATTACTGCCTACACAAACCTCCTCAATGCCTCCCTTGCCTCTGGATACTTCCCTTCCCTCTTCAAAGCTGCTACTGTTATCCTCCTTCCTAAACCCAATAAAGACCACTCTGACCCTAGAAACTATCGCCCTATCAGCCTCCTCGAAACTTTAGGAAAATTCTTTGAAAAACTCATCAACCATCTCCTTCGCAGATACCTGGAACACAACTCTCTACTTTCTGATGGCCAGTTTGGCTTCAAAACACACAGATCCACTCAGGATGCCATTAACATCATTCTCAACTACATCCACATAAACACAAAACAAAGAAACAGGACAGCCCTGGTTGCAAAAGATGTTGAAAAAGCTTTTGACACTGGCACGAAGGGCTCAAGTACAAACTCTACACTAACTTTAACCTGCCTCTCACTACTCGAAAAACTCCTCTGCAACTTCCTAGACGGCCGTACCATAGAATCAATTCAAAGGGCTGTTACTTGACTTCACACTAAATGCCGGATACCCCAGGGAACTGTCCTCCCCCTACCCTCTACATTTTATACACTAACGCCCATTCCAAACACCGTATACCGCAACTCCATCACAAAAGCCTATGCAGACAAAATTACACAACTCATCACTCACGCCAATATAGATACACTCATACACAAAACACAAAATGAGGTCGACAGGATAGCCATCTGGGAACAAAAATGGAGGATCAAAACCAATGCAGCTAAATCCAGCATTACGTATTTTAACTACAGGAAACGTGATCCTCCATTACCTGTTGAGCTCAAAACAGCTGACACCCGCACTTACATCCCCATCACACAATCTGTCACTGTCCTTGGCGTTAATCTTGACTACCTTCTTCGTTTACAGGGACACATTCACTCAAGGCATGCAATAGCTAGTAAGGCCCTTGCGGGCCTCTACAAACTACAACATGTCTCTCAACGCACCAAACTACACCTCTACAAATCCCTTAAACTGCAGCGTGTCCAGAACAAGGCGCTACGCTGGGTACTTGATGTCAAATGGGAGGACTTCGCCACAAGCGAGTCTCTCCATGCCCAATTAGACATCCCTGCGCTGAATCTGTACTGGAAGACGCTCAGTGACAGACAAACTTGAGACACGACATGACTACTGGACCTCTCTCCTTGACGAAGACATTCGCAGATCCACAAACCAACACAACCTTTTCTACTCCTTGCTTGATCCTGCTACTAACCGTATTTACAAATAACCTTGGATACTCTGACAGGTACCATTCTCTGACAGGTACCATTCTCTGACCCACGTTCGCCTTAGCTTTTGGGTTAAGACATGGGTCAGTTCTACACTCCTCTCTAGCGCTAAACTTCGCATGTCCCTTGCTCCCCGCTCACCCCACTGGAGTCCCAACAGAAGAGCCTGATTTTCTCTTCTCAATATCTGTCCCACGATCGCCTTCGCTGCTGGGTTAAGCAATGGCTCTATTTCTACGACTAAGAACACTCCTCTACAGCACTATTCTTCGTCTGTCCCGTCTTCCCCGCTCATCCCATTTGGGATCTTACCAGAACTTGTTCGTTCGTTCTATGCTGCTCTTCCTACAATAGTGATGGACTGAACACATCGATTCCAGGCTGAGGGACTGATTACCTCAAAACTCCTCCTCTCCTTACCCATTTCTACTTTGTATTGGACTGATGAAGCCACTGTGTGGCGAAACGTTTCTTCAGTAAAGATTCCCATGTGTTGCGTAAGTGTCTCAATTCTTCAACTTGTCGGTTTTCAAAACCATTCATCACATCTGTCAGGTACATCAACTGCCAGGTACATCAACTGCCAGGTTACATCAGCTGCCAGGTACATCAGCTGCCAGGTACATCAGCTGCCAGGTACATCAGCTACCAGGTACATCAGCTGCCAGGTACATCAACTGCCAGGTACATCAGCTGCCAGGTACATCAGCTGGCCAGTACATCAGCTGCCAGGTACATCAACTGCCAGTTACATCAGCTGCCAGGTACATCAGCTGCCAGGTACATCAGCTGCCAGGTACATCAGCTACCAGGTACATCAGCTGCCAGGTACATCAACTGCCAGGTACATCAGCTGCCAGGTACATCAGCTGCCAGGTACATCAACTGCCAGGTACATCAGCTGCCAGGTACATCAGCTGTCAGGTACATCAGCTGCCAGGTACATCAGCTGCCAGGTACATCAGCTGCCAGGTACATCAGCTGCCAGGTACATCAGCTGCCAGGTACATCAGTTGTCAGGTACATCAGCTGCCAGGTACATCAACTGCCAGGTACATCAGCTGCCAGGTACATCAGCTGCCAGGCACATCAGCTGTCAGGTACATCAGCTGCCAGGCACATCAGCTGCCAGGTACATCAGCTGCCAGGTACATCAACTGCCAGGTACATCAGCTGTCAGGTACATCAGCTGTCAGGTACATCAGCTGCCAGGTACATCAGCTGTCAGGTACATCAGCTGCCAGGTACATCAGCTGCCAGGTACATCACTGCCAGTTACATCAGCTGCCAGGTACATCAGCTGCAGGTACATCAGCTGCCAGGTACATCAGCTGCCAGGTACATCAGCTGCCAGGTATATCAGCTGCCAGGTACATCAGCTGCCAGGTACATCAGCTGCCAGGTACATCAGCTGCCAGGTACATCAGCATGCCAGGTACATCACTGCCAGGTACATCAGCTGCCAGGTACATCAGCTGCCAGGTACATCAGCTGCCAGGTACATCAGCTGCCAGGTACATCAGCTGCCAGGTACATCAGCTGTCAGGTACATCAGCTGCCAGGTACATCAGCTGCCAGGTACATCAGCTGCCAGGTACATCAGCTGCCAGTACATCAGCTGTCAGGTACATCAGCTGCCAGGTACATCAGCTGCCAGGTACATCAGCTGCCAGGTACATCAGCTGCCAGGTACATCAGCTGTCAGGTACATCAGCTGCCAGGTACATCAGCTGCCAGGTACATCAGCTGCCAGGTACATCAGCTGCCAGGTACATCAGCTGCCAGTACATCAGCTGCCAGGTACATCACTGCCAAGGTACATCAGCTCCAGTACATCAGCTGTCAGGTACATCAGCTGCCAGTACATCAGCTGTCAGGTACATCAGCTGCCAGGTACATCAGCTGCCAGGTACATCAGCTGCCAGGTACATCAGCTGCCAGATACATCAGCTGCCAGGTACATCAGCTGCCAGGTACATCAGCTGCCAGGTACATCAGCTGCCAGGTACCATCATGCTGCCCAGGTACATCAGCTGCCAGGTACATCAGCTGCCAGGTACATCAGCTGCCAGGTACATCAGCTGCCAGGTACATCAGCTGTCAGGTACATCAGCTGCCAGGTACATCAGCTGCCAGGTACATCAGCTGCCAGGTACATCAGTTGTCAGTACATCAGCTGCCAGGTACATCAGCTGCCAGGTACATCAGCTGCCAGGTACATCAGCTGCCAGGTACATCAGTTGTCAGGTACATCAGCTGCCAGGTACATGTGTGTTATTGTACTTGTTTGTCCTGTGCCTTGTTGTACTTGTTTACCCGAGAGCTTAAGCTTCTATTTTTTGGGTTGTGCGTGTATTGTACGTGTTTCTCATGTGTGTGTACTCAACTAATTGTGGTTGCACCGGTCGACTCACAGGTCCTGACCCAACCTCTTCACTGGTGTGTGTGTGTGTGTGTGTGTGTGTGTGTGTGTGTGTGTGTGTGTGTGTGTGTGTGTACTCACCTATTTGTACTCACCTATTTGTGGCTGCAGGGGTCGATTCATAGCTCCTGGCCCCGCCTCTTCGCTGATTGCTACTAGGTCCTCTCTCTCCCTGCCCCATGAGCTTTATCATACCTCGTCTTAAAACTATGTATTGTTCCCGCCTCCACTACGTCACTTTCTAGGCTATTCCACGGCCTGACTACTCTATGACTGAAGAAATACTTCCTAACATCCCTTTGATTCATCCGAGTCTTCAACTTCCAATTGTGACCTCTTGTGTCTGTGTCCCTTCTCTGGAACATCCAGTCTTTGTCCACCTTGTCTATTCCGCGCAGTATTTTATATGTCGTTATCATGTCTCTCCTGACCCTCCTGTCCTCCAGTGTCGTCAGGCCAATTCCCTCAACCTTTCTTCGAGACATCCCCGTAGCTCTGGATAGTCTTGTTGCAAACCTTTGTACTTTCTCTAATTTCTTGACATGTGGATTTCAAACTGGTGCTGCATACTCCAGTATGAGCCTGACGTAAATGGTATACAGAGTCTTGAACGAATCCTTACTGAGGTATCGGAACACTATCCGTAGGTTTGCCAGGCGCCCGTTATGCTGCAGCAGTTGCTCTGATTGATGTGCCGCTCAGGAGAGATGCTCGGTGTTATACTCACCCCCAGATTCTTTTTCTTGAGTTATGAGGTTTGCAGTCTTTGGCCATCTAAATATATTGTGTCTGCCGGCTTCTTTGGCCCTTCCCCATCTTCATGACTTGCATTTGGCTGGGTTTTAAACTCAAGGAGCCAGTTGTGGACCAGGCGTGTAGCCTGTCCAGTTCTCTTTTAGTCCTGCCTGATCCTATCGATTTGATTCTTTCATTAACTTCACATCATCTGCAAAACAAGGGACACTTCTGAGTCATAATCCCTTCCGTTATGTACGTTTACCAAGAACAGCATAGGTCCTACCTAGGATGTCCCCTGTGGAACCCCGCTTGTCACAGCCGCTCACTTTGGACACCTCGTCAGTACCATGACTCGTTGTTTCCTCCCTGTCAGGTTATCTCTGCTGATTCCATTGCAATGCCTTTCCTGTTTTGTTGCCTGATCTCTAGCTTTTGCAGTAACCTCTTGTGAGGAACTGTCTCGAAGGCCTTCTTTGCTAGTCCAAAAAAAATGCAGTCGATCCACCCTCTCTCTCTTATGTCTTTACTTCTGTCACCTTGTCATAAAACTCTAGTAGGTTTGGTGTGACACAGGATTTCCTTCCTGAAACGTGCTGAGTTGTTCAATTATACATTGTTTTCTTTCCAGGTTGCTCACACTCTCCTCATGATGATCTTCTCCTGACCTTGTATACTATACACGTTAGTGATACAGGAGTCTGTTAGTTTAAGGTTCCTCTGTCGTCTCCTTTTTTTAAAAATTGGGGACTATATTTGCCATCTTCCGTACCTCGGGATGCCCCAGTTTCAAATGATTTGTGTTAGAAGATCATTGTTTATGGCCACACAATATACTCTGCTCCCTCTTTAAGGAACCCAACTGGGAGAAGTTGTCTGGTCCCACCTCATTTGAGGTGTCAAATTTCGCCATTAGCAGCCTTCTTCACCTCCTCCTTGGTTTATTGTACTCATCAGCACTTGCTGGTTGTACCCCCTGTTCTGATTTCCTGGAGTCCTACTGGTTTCCACGTAAATACTTCTTTAAAATCTAGTGTTTGAGCTCATGACATACCTCTCGGTCGTTCCTTGTGAATTCCCCATCACCCCCCCTTCCTCAGTCTGATTAACCTGGTCCTTGAATCGTTGTTTTCCTCCTGTTGTGGCTGTACAACAGCTTCGGGTCTGTCTTGACTTTCGATGCTGTTCATTTTCTATTGACACGATTGAAAACAAACCATAGGGTTTTTTTCAATGTGCATTAAAATTTCCCTTGAGTATTTTGAAGGCAGTGAAGGGACTGAGCTAAGTTCGTCAGGGCCCGCTAGCTGGAGATTCGTCTGTAAAAACTGCATTTGGGTCACGAGGTCCCTGTCTAACCTTTATTGTTTAAAATATCCTAGTTGGGGATGAATTTTTGTGGCTAGCTGGCTAGGGCTAACGCGAGGGGCTGATTTTTTGAGATATGCCGGGGTTCAACCCGGCCGGGGGGGTTTTGTAATATGATTATATTCATAATCAAAATTTAAACTTATATATATTGCAACCCATTCGGGGTTCAACACCCCCCCCCCCTAACACGCAAACGTCGCACTTGGAGTTCCTTTAAATGCTTTCACATTATTATGTTTACCATACAATACTTTTTAATAAAAAACTTTAATCAAGTCACTTTTGTGCCAAGCATTCAAAATTTTAAAACAGTTTGTTTCCTAAGTTATGCCCTAGTACAGGGCGTACACAGTATGTATCTCTGAATACTCGGGGTTATTACAGGTTATGTAAGACAGGAAAACCTGACAAGGAGGGCATTTAGAGGCCGATCATAGTAGAGGATGTTTCCCACTCTTAAGTAGTGGTTGTGGAATGCGAGGAGTATGGAATCGAGTATAAAAACAGCTTAAGGGTGTATGGGGGGGGGGGTCTGCGGGGGGACATGTTGCGCCAAAACGCAGTCATCCCCACACCCACTACCCACTCAACCCACCAGCTTTTTTCTCCCCCTCATAACATCATTACGTGAATATATAAATATAATAATTAGAAAACATGAGTAACATAGTGAAAGGGGCTGGAGGATTACTTTACCATGATTTGAATAGCAAGAATAAAAAAAAATTTTTGGGAAAAAATTTACTTAATTTAATTAACTAAATTATTAAGGCGAGACAGACGTCAAAATTACATTAAAATGACCACAAGGTTTTATACTAAGAATAAGGGTTGGTTTGGGGGGGCCCACCTCTGATCCTACATTCTTACTCTTCAAGTTTTAAAAATGGGGGGATTGTGGTCAAAAAAAACTTAATTTTAAATGGGGAAGTCCCAAATACACTCAAAATGTTCCAAGGACACCAAAACAAAGGCCCTTTCCAAATAGTGAATTTTTTTCTGGTGTCGTTTAAGCTTAAAAATAGTAACATATGGAGGGAGATATCAGTGGAGTTGACTGTTGGGGGAGCACACCCCCACTGCAAAACCCCACTCGCATTATATGTAAAAAAAAAGGGGAAGTTTAAAATTGGGACTTTTTCCAAACCGGGGGCGAGGTAGCAAGTGCTTAATCTTTTTGAACGAGTCGAAAAATCTCTAGTCCATTGAACTGAACTTTGCTCTAGTAACTCAGTAAAGGGGAGCTGCAAATCTGAGAAAAGTTTGGACAGAACCTGGAAAAAATTTTATCCTCCCAACCCAGGAATCTCTGAATTCCCTTTCCATCCTGTGGCACTGGAAATTCAAAATTGCACGAACCTTAGCATCAATAAGCAACCTCCCTTGGCCGATACAAAAGCCTAGATAGGTAATTTGGCTTACCAAAACTACTTTTTAGCTAAGTTAACAGTAAAATTGTAGTCCCCACCTCAAAAATGCCTGAGACGCGTCAAGTGCGTTCCCCTCGTCACTGACCCACTAATTTCTCAAGGTAGGCTTCTACCCCCCCTTCTAGTTGTGGGTAGCTCGTTCTTTAAGTTGGGAAAAAGAAGCCGCGTTACATAGGCCGAAGGGGGGGTGACGAGGTAGTTAAACAATTTTCCTCTTGAACAAAAAAAGCAGATTTTTCTTGAGCACGTTCATAAGGGGACTTGACAATAGCCTCGAAAGAGATCAAAAGGCTGACAAAAGGCTCCTGACACACGGTCAATAAGGTCGTCAAGCGGGGTAGAGGAAAACC
This sequence comes from Cherax quadricarinatus, assembly GCF_026875155.1. NCBI lineage: Eukaryota > Metazoa > Arthropoda > Malacostraca > Decapoda > Parastacidae > Cherax > Cherax quadricarinatus. The sequence goes on along the minus strand of NC_069453.1, from coordinate 3,295,676 downwards.
ATCAGGCAAGGTGACAGAGTTAAATTTCCTTTTAATCAGTGCACACTTAAACACCGTCAGTTTTGGCACTAAACATGGAATCCCCTGGACTTTTACTGCGCTCAATAAGTCCGGAGATAACAGAAAATCAACCTATTCTCTCAAGTTTTATGCTTCGTTGGACCATCCTATAGGGTGATTTTTAAGGGGTGATGCCCCCCTGACATCAACGTCATGTACCCCCAGAGTACAACGTTTGGAACACACTGAAAAATTTAAAGGGGAAACTGCAAAATCATATTTTAATATCACCAGCTTTACAACCCCAAAGGGGTTACAAAAAAATCGTCCAGAGTTTGTAGAGCCCAAAATTTTTCTAAACGCACCTCAAACCTCTAGAAAATGTCGGGTAACTGACTTTTTTTTCCTCTGCCCTAGAAGAATAGAAGTGGGGTAGAGGACAGCGTGAAATGCCTTAAGCGGGGTTTAACATGGTACCCATGATTAAATTTTTCTTTTTCCCGGGCTATAAAATAATTTACGCCGCTAACTTTTTCACTACTTCCGGGGGGACCATCATCCCTGGTTGTAGGCTGACCGGGTACTAATTTCTGAGCCATACCTTATCTCCTGCTTTAAAAAAAACGAGAGAAGCACGCTTGTATAATTTTGTTTATTCTAGCTTGGGCCAACTAGGTTTTTCGAAGCTAGCCCTAGCGGCTGTAAAAGTTGCGCTTAATAAAGGGTAAAGTACTAAATGTTTGGTTTTGATTTTCCTGTCCAAAAACTCTTTTAACACGCGAGAGGACCACGCACTTGGTGTCCAATATTAATTAAAAAGGGGACTAAACCCGAATTTTCTTGCCATTTTCTCTCATAGCGAACAGAAGAAAAGGAACCCTCATCCCTTTTCTAAAAAAATTTTCAAAATAAGCTCTCATCATGGACTTCAATGTCTGATGAAACTCTCTAGAGCCCCTTTGTGACGTGGATGATAACGGTGAAAGACAGACTTTATCGGGGGGAAAAGCTTCTCGAAAGATTTTAGAAGTAAAATTTAACCCGATTTTGTATCTCTCGGGCAATCCAACCTGGGAGAAAAATTTCATCAGCGCTCTCACAATAGCCGAGCTTTAAATTTTTTTCTCTTTGGAATAGTTTCGGGTAGCGTGTGCAGGTCCTAATTAAAAAAAGTAGGGGTTTTTCCTAGTTTGGTTCTAGCAAAGGCCCAAACACAACAAAAAAGACGTGGATGGTTCCCCACCACGGTGATAGGAAGAGACGCGGGTGGGGGGGGGTGTGTGCTGGCTTGCCGTCACTTGACACACGTGGAAACGTCCACTGATCCTATTTTTCCCTTCATCTTTGGCCAATAAAATTTTTTGCCTTTAACCCCTTCTTCTTGACACCCAAAATGTCCTCCAATGGGATATTTGAGCAAAATCATGGCTTTTCACGAAATGTAACGGGTAACACTACGAAGTTTTGACTGTGGTGGAAACACTCACCTCAACTTACATGATTTTTTCATCAGTAAAACCTTACTGTAAAGAACAATTTCGAACCCTTTTGCTTCACTCTCAGAATGTAACTCCAGTTTTCCAGTGACTGTCAACAAACTGATCCCTTGATTAAATCATCATGAGTTAGAAATTTAAAAAGTCAGTTGTGTCCTGACTAGGTTTTATGAACGGGGAATAATGTTTAAAGACCCTGGGGGCAGAGCGTCACTAAACAACATATTTAAGCCCAAAACATTGTCACCCTAACTCAACAGGAGACAAGGAGGGTTTTGATCTTTTACATAGCTCTAGTAATTGTGCCCGAGAGGAAATAAATAGGTTCTCTTTACAAGCTTCAATGGAAATTATATCAGGTTTTTTTCAATCACAATGGTTTTTTTTACTATACCAGCATGAAGGGTTCGTTCCCATCAACAAGCCCCCTACCTGATGGGGAATACACCCCTGGATATACCCCCTGAAATATAACCATAAATAGCTTGTTTTTAAAAGTAAACTTTAGAAGAGGGGACTTTTTAACCCCCTATAGGCTTCAACAATACATCTATCGCAATAGGGTTACATTAGGGCAGTACTTTTTCTCTTAATAAGTAGATAATGGGCCCCGTGTCTCGAAAGAAATTATCTCAGATTGACGTCAAATCTTCTTTTCCTCTCGAAAAGTAAGGGCTCACGCTGAACGAATCTTTTTGTCAGATCCTTTTTGACGCTGTCATCTACCTGAAACAATTTTTAAAACATAGGATCAAGGATTACTGGATAGGTGCCTTTGTTGGTGGGGGCGCCAGCCGCACGACTGTCTTTCGCCCTTTCCCAAATTATAGCCAAAACTCTCTAGCATGTCCTTTTTTGTTACAAAGGGAATTTAAAAATTTTTTTTAAAAATTTTTGGCCCGAACGTAGGTTTTTTTTTGGGGGGGGAATTTAAGGCTGGGGCACTGTAGTTGATTTTGGTTCCCAAATTTAGGGGAAAAATTTTTTAGACCTTTTCGTTTGATAAGACGGGGGAGAAATTTGTAAGTTGTTGGAGCCAGTACCGGGAACGATCAATATTTTTGTTGCCAACTCAGGAAATTTTTAGTAAAAATGCCTGTGTGGTTTTTAAAAATTGGAGAAACCAACCCTGCAATTTTTTTTCCAGAAATTCCCAAGTTTGATTTTTGTCGGTTTTTTCCCCTTGTAATTCAGGAAACAAATTTGTTTAAATTTTGTTTTTACAACTAAAATTGATTAAATTTGGTAAACAATCAATTTTTTTCCTGCAAACTTTAAAAAAAGGGGTCTTCGTCCCCTTTAGACTGCCTGGTTTAAAAACATAAAAAAGGGGTTTAAAATCCCCCCAAAAAATTTGGGGACAGCTTTTTAATTTAAATTTCTTGATAAACAGCGGTTTTAAGGAACTTTTCCTTAAACTTTTTCCAATTTCCCGTGCTTATTTTTCGTTCAACATTGGGCTCAAACCCTTTAAAAATTCCCAAGTCCAATTTAAAAAAACTTTTAAATGGGCGGCTTTCGGCCTTGTCCCCTTTTTTTAAATCAGTCGGCAAAAAGAGAACTTTTTCTCCTGAAATTTTTGGGTTCCCCAATTCTCTGACTATTGTGCTTTCGGGGAAACATTTAATAGGCTCAACCTTTTTCCAAATTTTCCTTTAGAAAAAAGCCAATTTAATTTTGGGAATAGGGAATCTAAAAATTCGACTCCTTAGGCGGAAAAAACTTTTTTCCGCCTTTCGGGTTAATTCCCGGTTTAAGGGGAAGAATTTGGTTGCCAAAACGTCTAATTTTTTGTTTAACCAACAAAAGTAAATCTTAACTTTTTTTTGGCCCTACGAAAAATTTTCCGGAGGTTTAGGGGGAAACTTTCCTTAGGGTTTTTTTGTTTTTCTTTAACTAAACTCAAAAAGTTTCCATTTTTGACAAGGCTCGAGGAAAAAAACCCCCCGGATTTGGGTTACAAGCAAACCCAAATTCTTAATTAAAAAATCCCAAAGTTTCCCCGTTTCAGTATGCAAAAAGAAATTTCTCCAACACCTTTGGTAAAGGCATCCCGGGCAGGGCCCCCTTTTTTTAAAAAACCGGGGTTTTAAACTTGGAACTCCCAAAAAAAAAATTTTTTTCTACGGGATGGGTTTTGAAAAATCTATCCTGTAAAATTTAGGTTTTGTTGGTCTAGGCCAAGAACCAAAAAGTACACCTGGGAAAAAATTTTTAAAAAAATAATTTACCTTAATTTGTACAAACAAATTAAATTTAAAAAAAAGTAAAAATTTAAATTCATTTCCCCGTTTTACAAAAAATTTATTGTGCGAAGCACAATCGCATTTATAAAATTTTTTTAAGTACCGTCTGGTACATTTTTAAACATTTTAATAAGATATTTTCAAATATTACAAGTAAAGGGGGTGTATGGTGTAAGTGCTCTAAATGTTCGCTATTTCTCCGACTCGACTAACTTTAAAAAAGTGACTGACGAAATCCTCAAATTTAAATAACTTCTGACCAACTGGCAATCAGAACAGTCTGCTTGAACAACAAAAAGAGTGCTAAGCCCAATAGCAATATAACGAGCAACTGCGACACAGAATCAGGAACAAGGAGATAATATAACGACACTAAGTAGGGACCATCAGCAGATCCTCCACAAAAGTCACAAAACTCCCATACTACTGAATCTAAGTTCAGCATAAGAAAATCCCCGCCTGTGATAATACACAGATACCAGTACAAGTTAGGTGAGAAGCTACAGCTCAGGACCTGAGTTACTCAGAGTGTCTATGAGACACACAACCTCAGTACAACGTCGAAAATCACTAAGTCTATACAATGTTCTGTGAACAGAGTTCTACAGAACTAACAAGAATAATGAGACAGAATCTGTACAACCACCAAGAGAGTCTAGACCAGACTGAATACTTCAGGCGAGGTGAGGACACCCCCCCTCGATCACGTGATAGCTCCGTGGGTCGCTGCCCAGCAAGAAGCCGGCAGGGAAACGAGAAAAGAGCGATAATTACAGTAGTTAGTCAATCAAGACTTGAACTGAGCACATAATATGTTACATCCTACCTAACAACATAACTAAGTCAAATAATAATATAAAGTCATACATTTACGATTTAGCTATTATCGCAAATATAAGCAGTATAAAATTATATGAAAAGGTAATATACATTATATTCATAATCATAATATACATTATATATATTGCAAGCCATTCAGGGGTTGCAACACTCACGCCTTAAAAACACTAAGGTTCTCGGAGCCTTGTTACCCACGTCTGCACCCACGGACCCACGTGTGTACGTGTTTGTGTGCGCGTTCTCTGTTTTTCTCCCGTGCTTAATCTCATGTTCTGCAGTGCAGCCTCTACAGTCTGTTAAGTTTACAGCCTTAACAGACTGATCACTAACTCAACTGACTAATCCAAGGACTAATACATTATCTAATGACTTTAACACAGACACACTTCTGGTAAACGCTTCGGTCAACTCACTCTTTATGCTGATGACTAATTACAGAATCAAGAGGCTGATAACTGTGCAGATTAATGACAAACTACACTCACTGGCCACTGATCATGTGGGATCATAAATTTAGTATTGATCACAGGTTCAGCAAACCATAGTCCCTATACAGCCTGCTTACTGTGTCTAGATACTGAACACAGGTTCTCCCTAAATGCACAGGAGACTATAAACTGATCACAGACCCTACGTACTCCTCAGAGACTAAATACACTACTCTTCAAAAATTAATCACAGATTTCACACAATGATCAATCTCTACAGATAAACCATTCTGATCATAGACTAAACTGGTTAAAAAAATGCTGATTAGATTTGGCACACTGATTCCTGACTATACAGACTGATCACAGACTTTACAGCTTGATAATAGTTACGGCATATAAAGTATGCTTCACCATATGTTCATGAATAATTGCACTGTACAGTGGTGGGACCTCGGTACTCGAAAGTTGCTTTTTCGAACAAAGCTTGGGCAACTCGACCAAAACCGACCTGCCAGGCATTCGCTGAACCACATTTCCTATTTCTTTCATTTTTGGTGTGGTTTTTTTATATTATTTGTATAAGTCACTATGGGGCCTACGAAGATTAGTGACAACAACCAACCAAAAAGAAATTGGGTTGGTAAAAATTTCGTTCGACACTCGAACACTCGGCACTTTTCAGTGTCTACTCTTTAACTCTGAATATAACGCAGCTTTGAAGAAAAATTTACCTAGTTGGATGAATATATAGAGCTTATGGCCCAGTGGTTAACGCATGGCCTGTGAGTTTTAAGGACTCGCCTGCCATGGGTACACGCATCACCTTTTTCCGGATTTTTTTTGTAGAACACGCAAGCCAACTTTAGCCTTGTTGAAGTTTTGGGCAGTGTCAAATATTGCACCGTTTTACCATAACTTACTTCATTATTTTATCTCCTCCCTTTTTTTGTAATGGCTTTTTTTTTGTAATGGGCTAAAGTGTGTTCTGCTGCCTTACGATTTTTACACAATTAACCGGCCACTTTACACGAGAAGTTATACTTTGGCGAGTTCTCGGTCCGCTTAGACCTTTGACTATTCACGTGACGATCCCATGTCGGACGAGAAGTCGTCATAATTTAAGATTCTCTCTTTTTAAGGCGTTAAATTTTCTTTTATTAATCCAATCACAGTATTGAACCTTGTTTTGTTCACTTCAGATTTTAATTTAATATAGAGTCCAATTCAGTGACACAGCTGACACTTAGTGGGTACTAACTCAAAAGGGGGGGGGAAAGCACCAATCACTTGCGTCTCAATGCACGCGACTGGAATAGTGCAAGAGTTGCGACATCAGAATCGAATAATGTAGTCTTTATTTAACTGTTGAAGAGGGACGAAGGGAATCATAAGACACTCACAAGTCATCAATGGAAACTAAAAAGTCAAAAAATTTCTTCAACTCGGGTTCACTTGAGTGTGGCGGAACAATGCCGTTAGCGGGGGTTTTTTTTTTTTTAACCACTCTTTGACAGTAAATTATACGACAGAAGTGAGTAGGACAATAGTTGGTGACTTGCTTCGCATGAAGGACATCTAGGCTTATAAAAATTTAGTCTGTCGGTTTGATGATACTTGAAGACTGAGACGCTATTGCATTCACAGAGGAAATCTTTAGGTGGTATGGTTGGCCTGGGGCTAAACGCTTCTCGCTTCAACGGCGACGGGCTGGGATTCGATTCCTGCCGAGTATAAAACATTGGACGTGTTTCTTTCCAACGTTGTCTACTGTTCCCCATCAGTAAAAATGCGGGTACCTGGGTGTTAGTCGACTGGTGTGGGTCGATCTGGGACACTGACCTAAATTTTTTCCCCCAATGCCCGAAAATGTCCCGAAATGCGGAGATTTTACACTAGGGACTTTCTCTATATAGTAGTATGTCATTGTTGTCAGCTGGGACTGTTTACTATGTAATGTACTTGTAAGTAAATAAAGATTAATATATTATTATTATTATTATTATTTATTAATATAGATTCCCATATATTGCATACGTGTTCAATCTGAACTTTGTTCACATGACAACTTGTTTGAGATGTGATTCCCGCTGGGTATCAAAAATAATCCCACTGAATATATGATCAATGGGCAATTCTCGTTACGTTTCGTTGTATTTTCTCAATGAGATCCGAAGAGAGGCGTTGTGTCCGAGCACGAGTCGCCATTAGTGGTTCTGTAATATATTCGTAGCATTTAATGCAAACTTTGATGCCCTGGATTGCCTTGTGCAAGTGTTGTTGAGTATTAGGCGCATTTACCACTTGATCCTGGAAATCTTCATACTATCAAGTGCTGATATTGAGTTGAAGCGTGGTTGAATCACATTATATCACGAGTTAAAGTGAATTAATATAACAAAGTAATCTTGGTATGCGACAAGAATTTTGCTTAAACGTGTTTTTAGCAATATAAGTAATCTTAGCTGTGTGTGTGTCTCACACTAATTGTGGTTGCAGGGGTCGATTACAGCTCCCTTGCCCGCCTCTTCACTGCCCCTCTACTCGGTCCACTATTATCGCTCCATGCGTTTATAGTCTTCTTAAAGCTATGTATGGATCCTGCCTCACTTACATCACTATCCCAGCTTTTCAGTTCCTTACAAAACTCTGTGGCTGAGAAATACTTCCTCAACATCCCTTGTGATTCATCTGAGGTCATTCAACTTCCAACTGTTGTCACTTGTTGCTGTGTACCATATCTGGAAATTTGTTCTGTCCGCCTTGTCAATTCCTCTCAGGTTTTTTGTTATTGTCGGTATCATACATCCCTCTATCATGTTCGTGTGTGTTTTGTGTGTGTGCGCGCGTACTCACATACGTTGAGGTTTGCGGGTGTTCGAGTCCGAGCATCTGGCCCCGCATTTCAATGATCGTATAGGTCACTCTCCTGAACCGTGAGCTTTATCATACCTCTGACTTAATGCTATGTTGGATTGCCTCCAATTACATCGATTCCCAAACATTCCAACTTATTGAACTATCTGTCGGGAATGAAGGAAATACTTCCTAACACCTGTGATTCATCTTGTGTCTTCAATTTCCTTCTGTGTCCCCTTGTTACTGGTCCAATCTCTGAACATCCTGTTCTTTGTCACCTTGTCATTTTCTCTGTAGTTTGGATGTCGTTATTCATGTCCCCATATCTCTCTGTCTCCAGTGTCGTCTGGTTGATTTCCTTAACCTCTCCTCCGTGGACATACCTCTTAGCTCCTGTGACTAGTCATTGATTGCAAAACCTTTGCAATATTTCTCTAGTTTCTTTACGTGCCTTGGCTAGGGTGTGGGTGCCAATATGGTGACAGCATACTCCTATATGGGCCTAACGTACACGTGTCTGTTACAGGGTCTGAAAGATTCCTTATTAAGATTGTCGGGAATGCGCTTGTTCTGAGGTGTGGCTAGGGCATATGCTTGCAGCAGTATTTAGGTTGATGTGCGCTTCGGATAAGTGCCTGGTGTTTTTCTCACCACAACAATCTTTTTCCTTGAGTGAGGTTTGTAGTCTTGGCTCCCTAGTATGTACTCCGTCTGCGGTCTCCTCTTTGCCCTTACCCAATTTCATTGACTTGCACATGGTGGGATTGACTCCAGGTAGCCAATTGCTGGACAAGGTCTGCAGCATGTAGATCCCTCTTTGTAGTTCCTGCCGGTGTCTTCGTTAGAGGGTATCGTCTCATCAACTTCACGTCATCTGCAAAGGGACACCTCAGAGTCTATTCCTTCAGTCATTACGTTAACAAATACAGAAAACAAACCACTGGTCCCTAGGACCTGACCCTGTGGGACCCCGCTGTCTCAGGTGCCCCACTCTGGGACATCGCCCAGTACATGACTCGCTGCTGTATTACTGACAATTATTCCGGATCCATTGTAGTGCCTTCCCAGTTATCCTCTTGGTCCTAGTTTTTGCTCCAATATCTTGTGTGGAACTGTTGTCGAACGCCTTCTTGCTGTCCTAAGAATATGCAATCCACCCACCCGCTCTCTCTCTCTGTGGGCTTACTGCTGTCACCATGTTCATCATAGAACTCCAGTAGGTTTCGTTGACACTGGTTTCCCGTCCCTGAAAACCATGTTGGCTCGCTCTGTGATAAGAGATTATTCCTTATCTAGGCGTTCACCCACTCTTTCTCCCTGATAATCTTCTCCATGATTTTTGCATACTTGACTATGTCAGTGGGACTGGTCTGTAGTTTAATGCTTCATGTCGTCTACTTTTTTAAAGATCTGGACTACATTTGCTGTCTTACATGCTCAGGCAATCTCCTGTTTCGATAGAGTATTGAATACTTGTTGTTAGGGGTAATTAGCGTCTCTGCTCCCTCTCTCAATACCATGGGGAGATGTTATCTGGCCCCATTGCCTTTGAGAGTATCTAGCTCACTTCAGACGGCTCTTCACTTTTCCTCGAGTTCGTGTGCACTGTATCAAGCACATGGTGGTGTGGCCCCCCCACCTTCCTTCTTTTGCGAGCTTCCTTCTGTCTCCTCTGTGAAACACTTCTTTGAATCTTCGTTGAGTTACCTCACATAATAACGGTCATTTCTTGTTGTTTCTCTCTTTCCTTCCTTAGCCTGATTACCTGGTCCTTGACTGTTGCTTTTCTCCTGATGTGGCTGTACAATCAGTTTCTGGTAGATTTGCTTTCGCCTCCATGCATTTTCATATTGTCTTTGGGCTCCTCTTTTTATCGGTGCTTATTCTTTTTGGCTCTTCGAACTGTCTCCTTATTCTCCTGGGTCACTTTACTCTTCTATTATTTCTTTCCATTCCCTAGCACACTGGTTTTTGCCTCCTGCACTCTTGGGTAATCCAAGGGGATCATCCTGGCTTTTCATTATTCCTGTTACCCATGGGTACAACCTATCCTCAAGCTTTGCATTTTGTTACTACATATTTCATACATCTCAATACACTGGCTTTCCCTGCCAGTTCTCTGTCCCACGATCCCCATTTCAGGAAGTTCTATTCCTGTGTCAGTCTCTTTCTTGTAGTTTGGCTTCATTAGTCATGGCCTTCCTGCTTCTCCCTCCACTTGTAGTAGTGTATTCGAAGCTTATAAAACCAACATGGTCATGCCAACGGGGTCTTTCATATGTGATGTTCCTCGATATCGCATACTCATAGGTGACAAAAATTTCTCTATGTACAGACCTTGATGGTTCATCCTCTCCTCTCTCTCTTGTAGTGTCCATACTGGTTGGTACATTGAAGTTATTCCCAGTACCACTTGTGTGTGGTGTGTGTGTGTCTGTGTTGTGTGTGTGTACATACTAGCTAATTGTGGTTGCAGGGTGGAGTCGTTGCTCCTGGTCATGCCTCTTCCACTGCTCGCTAATAGATTCCACTCTCCCCTGTTCCCGAGCCTTGTTCGTACATCTTCTTGAAGCTATGTTATGGATTCCTGCCTCCACTACATCATCTTCTCAGACTGTTCCACTTCCTTAACAACTCTATGACTGAAGAAAATACTTTCTAACATCCTGGACTCATCCGAAGTATTCAACTTCCAAACTGTGGGGGACCCTTGTAGCAGTGTCCATCATAGAGACCTTCCCTACCCAACTCTTGTTTGCTGACATATCCTAGTAGGTTTAGCGCTTCGTATTTAATAATCTAACATCCTGTCTGTCACATTTTTCAGTTCCTATCAGCATTTTACGTTGTTATCATTGTGGCCACCCCTCTCTTCTGGTCCTCGGTAATGTCAGTTGATTTCGTCAACCCTCTCGTAGGCAGAAGTTGCTCCTTAACTCCGAGGACTAGTGTCGCTACAAACCTTTACACATTCTCTAATTTCTAAACGTGTGTGTTACAACCGGTGCTGCTCACTCCAGTATGGGCATGATGTACGCGATGTACAGGCTCTGTTTGATTACTGACGAGCCGGAATGCCATTTGGGATGCTGCAACAGTTATTGGTTGATACTCGGTATTATACTCACCCTAGTTCCTCCTCCTACCTTGAGTGAAGGTTACTGATGTTGGCGCGACTAGACTATACTCTGTTGCAGTGTTTCTTTGCAATCCCGATCTTCATGACTTTGCACTTGGTGGGTTAAACATCTAGGAGCCAGTTTCTGGGGACCAGGCTTGAAGTTTTGTGTGTGTGTGGTGTGTGTGTGAGTGTGTGTGTGTGTGTGTTGTGCGCGCGCGCGTGTGTAGTGACGTATGTATGATGGGCGCATATGCGCTATTTGGTATCTGTCGTGTTGACATCTGTCGTGATGTTGACATCACGGACAGATGTGCAAACCTTCAATATACGTACACATTCTATGAAATCTACTTGAAGCATATCTACAACTAACAAATTCTTCTTGCAGATAATGACATGGGACTTAGAAACCGCAGGGAGGGACCCATTACCCTAGACACCAGCCTATTTCTCAAGGGTAAGACCTACAACCTTGCAGTAAGTGAGGCCTCGGATGCATGTCCTCCACTTCACAGTGTGCATGATCTCGTCTTCCAGCATGTAATTAGTTACATCAAGGACCTAACTAATCTATGGGAAAGATTTCCTATCGGATGTGACCCTTATAAAAACGATTACTAACTTTGGCTTAAGATCATTAGAAATCAGCGTGGTATAATTAGTTGGGTAGTGATATTCCGTAATTAAGTGTAACTCCACAGTATGTTTTGACACATCTGGGGGGAATATCTATTACATTTTATCAAAATGATGTGATTTTTCAAGGGGGGAAATTCGGGTATTTTTAATATATTCTCATTTTCTATACACCTTTTTTACTAAAATTGTTTCCAGTTGCTTTGTCTTGTTACTTTCATCATCTTACCCTTTCCTGTTCTGATTAGTTAATTCTAAGCATCATTCCTACACGGTCCTTTAAAAGACTAGCTTAGATAATGTGTAACCTCCCATCTGAATCACTCCAGCGAAATGTGCACCCCTCAAGGAAGGTTCTTGATGTTGGTGAGGGGCTCTTGATTTAGGAAATTGGATCTGTGCTCCAGTTCCTTGAATTAAGCCTGAATGCCTTCCACATCCCTCCCCAGGCGCTGTATAATCCTCCGGGTTTAGCGCTTCCCCTTGATTATAATAATATAATCCAGCGAAATGTGTTGTCCCGTAAAGAGTAAAGGTAACGTTTAGACCTTTACATGTCTCTTTATCTTTTAAGGTGTCAGTTTCCTCAGTTCTCAACCTCTCATGTCACTGCCGCCCTCATGATTCAACACACTGACCCCATCGCTTCTCTATCCTCTCTTCTACGTCATTTTCAGATAATTAAATGGATAAAAAGCAACTCTTTTCCCCCTCGTGTAAGTGTTGCAAATTATGTCTTAACGTAAACACTTGGTCCACACATGTCAGTCTGTTAAAAAACCATTATTATGCAAACCTGTTTTGTTATCTCATTATTCTTTCGGTAATAACTCACTTTTCTCGAATGCTTAACCTTGTATATATTGTATATATTTGCTCTATTATTTTAGTTATTATCATAATACTTTCTCTTGTTTCCTTTTTTCCATTTGTAAAGTATCGTTCCTCTCTCATATATGGATTAACTACAAGGTACATAATCTTCAAGTCACGCTACTGTGGCTGGTGCGATAGACACAAATACCCCGCGCCCTTTTAGGAGACAAAGTTATGGTTACGTTTCGGTCTGGCTTGGACATTAATACGTCCAAGTCGGACTTGTTAATCGTCCAGGTCTAACTGTAAATTCGTCATAAGTTACAGTCGCCTAAGTGGGTGAAATTTAAGGTACCGTACCATCGTTCATACATGTAATGAATGTTACAGGCGCCTTACATTCTTTAATGTTATTGAGGAAGAAATACATCGTAATGCATGTCACTGGCGTTGCATTATCACCTAAATAACACACACTCAACCTACCACCACTTTACTCAGTTCTTAGAAACAGTGGGTCAAAATCACTTCAAATTAGTGGGGTTATACTGGGATTACAGAAATAATTACACGCATAACATGTATACACACATACAGGCATACACACAGGCATACACACAGGCATCACACAAACACAGGCATACACACAACCACACACACATTCATACACAAATACACACGCCCTATGAATCGACTCCTGCAACCATAATTAGTAAGTACAACTAGTGCTTGCTTACATACACACACACACACACACACACACACCACACACACACACACACACACGCTATGACTCGATCCCTGCAGCCACAATTACGTGAGTACACGGGAGTAATATCAACATTAGTGATCAATGAATATTAGTGTTTAGTGACCTACCCAAGAATACTACAGTGAACACTAGTCGTGTCAGCGTCAGTTAACAACCCTTGAAGCGAATTACTAGGCGCCCTAACTCAAAAAAAGGGAGAGTGAACCACAATTTAATAAGACAACTTGAATGTGATGTATGTGGGGGAAGACGGAGACAAATGACCTAGATAATAAAGTACAAATCAGTGAAAAAGCAGGGGCGCCACGAGTACACTGAGAGACAACACAATAAGTGTCAGGGGCCCAAGACTATTCAACTGCCTCCCAGCATACATAAGGGGGATTACCAATAGACCCCTGACTGTCTTCAAGAAGGGGCTGGACAGCCACCTAAAGTCAGTACCTGACCAGCCGGGCTGTGGTTCGTACGTCAGTTTGCGTGCGGCCAGCAGTAACAGCCTGGTTGATCAGACCTTGATTCACCACGAGGTCTGGTCTCAGACCGAGCCAAGGAGGCAATGACCCCCGAAACCCTACCCAGGTACACTCCGGGTATATTGGTGGCTTTGTGGTGGTCACAGCAGCTGCTCGGAGAGAGGAAGATTAAGATGTCCCATTCATCGCCCCTGCACGCAGCATCCGTCTTTCAACTCTTTCCTGATGTAATTTTTGTCACCTCCATCCCAGACACAGATTCCCGGGATCCGGGCCCAAAATTTGCCGAATTTTTCGAAAAAATTTTAGGGCGTCCCCTGTGACCCCAACGCCCCTCACGTTTTCAAATCACTCAGCTTTAAAACTATATGTTGTGCGTTGTTTCAAGTTTTCACATGGCTATTTCAGCAAGCAGAGGTGAGTTTCGCAGTGTTGTGCGCCCAGTGTGGTTGAATCTCCAGTGTGTGTTAAAGTAGTTTTGCACCCCACCACTACCGTACCCACTTTCCTGGTTTTCTTGTAAATTCCCCTTTTGAATTCTCGCAGAGTTTTGTGTATCCATGTGCCAGGTACTCAAAGCATTGGGAACAAACCCAGTAGGGCTAACGCCCATGGATCTCCAACCCATTTATCTACAACCCACATGGATTTCAAGCCACGGGGTTCCCAAAAACAGAGCCCAAAAAAACCACAGTTTTTTGTTGCCTGATTTTTTCCACGACGTCACCCCCGGACGTCTGCACACGTCACTCGCAATGGCACCCAGGGGGGCCCCCCCCAGGAGTCTGCCTGCGCCCCCCCCAGGTTGTCTCCCTGACGCACCCCGAAATGCACCAAACGACAGCACTCACGACGTCACGCCTGACATCACCACATGATTCGATCGCATGGTATAGTTTTTCATGTCAGAAATTTGTATTTGTATTGTCCAAACGTTTGACAGAAAATTGTCATGTTTTAATTCTCTCATCGTGTTTTTTACTTTGTTCTCACATTTCGTGAATGCTTTAGTGTCGTTTTTTTCCCACGGGAAAAAAAAGCATCATTGTAGATGAACCGCATTTTCTCGAGTGCAAGTGTCCGTGCTCCCAATAACACACCGTTTTAAACTTCATTGCGTACCGTTTAACAATGCACTATCAGCCCCCGGTCTAGAAAGTACTTGTGCTCGCCATCTCGTGGCCCCAACCGGATCGTCCAGCTACCCCCCCCAAGAGACTCGAATTACTCTACCCCCTGACGTCAGTTTACTTAGGTAAACCATCGGGGGATGTCAGCCAAATCCCGCTCTGACTCCCAACCTGATCAAAGAGCAGTAGCAACTGCCTGTTTCGGTTAGGCTTTCAGTAAACCCCGCCAAAGTATTATTCATTTTACTAGCCCGCTCACTATAGTTTATTATGCTGCATGATTCCCACATACGTCATAGTCGTCGCCCCCTACGACTGATCCACTTCCCCGCGCCACTAAGCCCTTTTTCCCAAAAGCTCCCGGAAAGGATGGCCCAGCGACAGTACCAGAGAGGAAAGTCCTCCTGAGCCCCGCCCATTTTCTGATACGACACGCCTCACTCAAGGGCACCACCAGGTTTTGCCAACGGGGATGAACCCGCAGCGATTACTCGACAAAGCCTGCTCATCCAAAAAGGACCTCAATGAAAAAAAGCCCCGATTTTTTGGTTACCTAAGTTTCTACCACTGTGTTATGTAAGATAATTGTGACGTATTGTGTATACTGTACCGAATAAACTTTTCCTTTTTATTTTGACGAACTGTACCCTGTTACGTCACAGCTCAGCCACAGCGAGTCGAGTTCAACAGCGACGTTGCACTGTCCACGCGAGTCTGCAGTGTCAACAGCGATGCTGCAGTTCAACACGAGTCTTCAGTGTCCACACGATGTTCAGGTCCAAGCGATTCGCTGTCCCAGCGATGCATGCCTGATGCTTCAAAGATTACATGTACTCATTGGGGGAGAGGAGAGATACATGACAAATTCACCCGGAAAATACTTGAGGGCCTGCTCCCAAATCTCACAATGCCATAACATACTGTTGAGAGAATAGAGGAAAGCAAAATAAACCCAGTTAAGACAGGGGGTGTAGGAAAACAAAGGAAAACTGACAACATTCGTGGCCCCCAAAAATTAAAAATCTGAAAAGAAGAATCGAAACACGGGTGGAACAAGTCAGAAGCCTTCAAGAGAAAATGGACAAGTATCTTCAAAAGGTACCAATAACCAAACTGTGATGGTTGTGGGGGACTAGCCCCAAGCAGCAAAACCGGGTACCAGGCAAGCACCAGATGAGCCTGCCCCATGGCCGGGCTCCATGAATTTCGCACACTCCCTTTTTTTCCCTTTTTTGTAGGTTTTTTTGTGTCTATGTTTAATTTTTGTTCTGTCTCTGTTTTTGCGAGAGAGAGACCCCGTTTTTTTTTATCACTTATCACGAGGTTTTTTATTTTGCGTTGATCGCCCTTTTATTTTTTGTTATTGGGGCTGATATCAAAGGCCATAGGCCTATGTCTCAAAGCTCTACCCTCCTCTCCTCACTTACGCACCTGACAGCCTACAGACAACAAGGGGCTCTCTCTCCCTCGGGGCGGGCCCCGGCTGGCCCACCCAAATTTTAAAAATACTGCCTGTGGCCCAAAACTCAAAAAGCAAATCATTTTTTACGAAAACATAATTCACCCTACCCGAGATCACACCCACAAAATCTTTATTATAAAAAAACCCCACTCAAAATCCCACCTTTCTCCCACACATGTACCCCCACACACAAGCCGGGGACTATGATTAAACCCCTTGCAACAACGAACTCCCCCCCCACACACACACAATTCAAAACCCTAAAACATACACAAACCTACATAAACCCCCGCACGCACACACACACCACACACACACACACACACCCACACACACCAACACACACACACCACACACACACACAAAATCACCATCAAGCCCCACAGCCAAAACAAGCATCCCAACACAATCCACAATTCACACAGCCCCCACTCCACAATATGCTGCGAGACCCACAGCACATTACCACGTCCCCAACCAAAACAGACCCCCAGAACAGTGTTGGAGGGGAAACTGAAGGTATGGTACACCAACGCTGATGGAATAACGAATAAGTGGGAGGAAAGTGGCATGAAAGAATCAAAGAGGCATCACCAGACATCATAGCTCTCACCGAAAACCAGGCTCACAGGAATAATAACAAATCCATCTTTCCAATGGGATATCAATCCTGAGAAAAGACAAAGGGAAAAGAGGGGATGGTGGAGTGGCACTGCTCGTCAAAAACCAATGGTTTTTGAAGACTGGAGAGAGGATTAAAGGGAGAAGCAAGAGACTACACGTAGAACCACTTCAGTCTCAGGCCCCCAAGATGGTAGTTCAGTGATGTATAACCCACCACAGAACAGCAGGAGGCCAAGGAAAGGGTATTATTAGAGTAACAGACGATCGTTGACACACTGGCTGTAGTGACCAAAAGGGGCTCATGCGAGCAAGCTACTGATTGGGGTGACTTCAATCAAAAAGAAATTGACTTGGTGAACTTAGAGCCATCTGGGCCCAGAAACGTGGAAAAGCTAAGATGATGGAGGGGGTACTGGAAAACCTCATGTCCCAACACGTAAGGACACTACCAAAAAGAGAGGAGAGGATAAACCCAGCAAGACTGGACCTAGTATTCACCTGAGTAGTGCAGATATTGGCGACATCACATATGAAAGACCCCTCTCGACCATGAACATGTGGTTCTGAGCTTCGAATACATAATAGAGATACAAGTGGAAGGAAGCAGGAAGGGCAGGACGAACGAAGCCAAACTACAAGAGAGGCTACAGTGGAATGAAGAATTTCCCCACAAGGGTTTAGTGCGACGAGCACTGACAGGGAAGTCAGTAAATGAGATGATGGAATATGTGACAACAATATGCAAGGAAGCTGAGGAAAGAGTTGTACCCAAGGGAACACCATCAAGTGTTGTACACAATACATACAACCGAGAAAGAAATGAAGAGGCTGTTAAATGAGCTAGATACCTCAAAGGCGATGGGGCCGGATAACATCTCTCCATGGGTTCTGAGAGAGGGAGCAGAGATGCTACATATGCCACTAACACCAATCTACAACACATGTATCGAAACAGGGAGACTGAGGCACGGAAGACAGCAAATGTAGTCCCAATTTAAAAAAAAGGGGACAGACAAGAAGCACTAAAGACCAGTGTCACTGACATGTATAGTAGGCAAAGTCACGAAGAACATTATCAGAAGAGTGGTGGAGCACCTAGAAAGGGAATGAGCTTACCACGACAACCAGCACGGTTTCAGGGACGGGAAAACTCGTGTCACAAACCTACTGGAGTTTACTGACAGGGTGATAGCAGTAAGACAAAGAGAGAGAGGGTGGGTAGATTGCGTTTTCTTGGACTGTAAGAAGGCTTTTGACATAGTTCCACACAAGAGATTAGTGCATAAGCTGGAGGGCCAGGGAGTATAACAGGAAGTCACTGCAATGGATCAGGAATTCCTGTCGGGAAGACCTCAGCGAATCATGGTACGTGACGAGGTGTCAGAGTGGACCCCTCTGACGAGCGGGGATCCACAGGAGTTAATCCTAGGACCAGTGCTGTTTCTGGTATATGTGAACGACATGACGGAAGGAATAGCTCAGAAGTGTCCCTGTTTGCAGATGATGTGAAGTTGATGAAAGAATTCATTCGGACAAGGACCAGGCAGAACTAGAAAGGGATGTGGATAGGCTGCAGACCTGGTCCAGCAATTGGCTCCTGAATTCAACCCCACCAACTGCAAAGTCATAAAGATTTAGGAAGGGCAAAGAACACCGCAGACGAGTACAGTCCACGGGGCCAGAGACTACAAACCTCACTTAAGGAAAAGGACCTTAGGCGAGTATAACACCGGGCACATCACCTGAGACACATCAACCAAATAACTGCTGCAGCATATGGGCGCCTAGCAAACCTGAGAATAGCATTCTGACATCTCAATAAGAAATTGTTCAGGACTCTGTACACCGTGTACGTTAGACTTATATTGGAGTATGCAGCACCAGTTGGAACCCACACCTAGCCAAGAATGTAAGGAAATTAGAGAAAGTGCAAAGGTTTGCAACAAGACTAGTCCCGGAGCTACGGTGCATATACTACGAGGAGAGGTTACGGGAAACTGACCTGACGACACTGGAGGACAGGAGAGATAGGGGGGATATGACAACGACATATAAAATACTGAGAGGAATTGGCAAGGTGGACAGAGACAGGATGTTCCAGAGATGGGACACAGCAACAGATCATTATTAGAAGTTGAAGACTCGGATGACTCACAGGCTGTCAGGAAGTATTTCTTCAGTCTAAGAGTTGTGACGGAGAGGAATAGTCTGGAAGTGATGTAGTGGAAGCAGAAACTGTACATAGCTTTAAGAGGAGGTATGATAAATCTCAGAGCAGAAAGTGACCTAGTAGTGATGAATAAAGAGGTGGGGCCAGGAGCTGTGGCTCGACTCCTGCAACCACAACTAGGTGAGTACAACTAGATGAATACACACATGCACACGCACGCACACACACACGCACGCACACACACACACACACACACACACACACACACACACACACACACACACAAACACAAACACACAAACACACACACACACACACACACACACACGCACACACACACACACAAATGTACATAAGCTTTACATTTCATGGTAACTTGCAAAAAAAATGGGATCACAGGAAGTGGGACGAGAAGTAGGGAACCGAGGATGAGTCTGTGAAGGAAGAATGGACAACAGAACTCATGGAAAGGGAACAAGGGTGAGAAAGGAGGCTAGAATAGCTTAACATTAAAATACAGGAGAGGATGGCTGTGGAGAGCGAGAAGTGGGAGCTACAAGCTGCAGAAGCTAGGATACGGAGCTTAGAGAAGCTGAAAATGCTGAAATGGATTAAAGAATCAAAGAGCAGAATGGGCATGACATCAGGAACATGAACATCAGTAGCCATCGAGAGGACTGAGGGAAGGCAAGAAAATAAGTCATACAGAGAGTCCGTACAGACCACCGGTTCCCACAAAAGTCGAGAAGTGAAAGTGACAGGCATTGGTACGGGACAACTAATAGAGAGGGACCGAAGGAAGGGAAGGAGTAAACAGGTGCCCTGCAGAGCCGTTTAGCAACCATTGAGTTGATCCGGGAAATCTTAAACGAAAATGCAATGGGATACTTAAATCAGATCATGGGAGGACAAAAGGAGACGTCAATCCTTTGTTCACGGGCTTAAGAAGGCAGTCTTTCTTCGTAAGGTTGCGCCCCACCTTATACAAACAAGGGAAGGAAAAAGAGAGTCTAAAAATATCATGAAAAACTTAGAGATGAAAAATTCTTGAACCATCTGACAAGTTGGCACATATGACAGCAGGTTCCAAAAGGGTCAGTCAACCGCCGGTGTTATTTCTGATATATGGGTCTGACATGACAGAAAGGAATAAAAAAAAAATTTAATAGATGTTTCAAAGAGGGTGTCCCTCTTTGCAGATTACGTGAATCTAATGCACAGAATTCAAACTGGATTGTTAATTAGCATGTAGAAATATAGATAGATCAGGCAGGCTGCAAGCCTGGTCCATTAATGCTCCTGGAATTTATACCTCACCAGTGCAAGTCAATCGAAGATCGGGGAAGGTAAAATTAACCACAGATACAGGCTAGTATCAAAGACTTGAAACCTCGTCAAGAAAAGGATGCGGATGAGTATAATACCGAGACATCCCTGAGTGGACATTAACCAAATAACTCTACAACATATGGGCTCCTGCAAGGCCTGCGGTATCGACACCTAAAAGGAATCCTTCATGTTCATTCACAGTGGTACGTCACGGACCCAGAAGTATGCAGCAGCGGTATGGAACCCACACTGTCAAGGACAGCAAGAAATAGATAAAGTTGCAAAGGTTTGTAACAAATCCTATCTCGGAGCTAAGGGTTTGTCCTACGAGGAGAGTTAAGGATATCAACCAAGATTGATACTGAGATAGGAGAGATAAGAGACATAAAACGACAGTTAAAATACTGAGAGAAATCGACAAGGTGGACAGAGAATGTTCCAGAGATGGGACACAGCAACAAGGGGTCACAGTTGAAAGTTGAAAACCGTCAGATGAGTCCACAGGGATCAGTCATTGAAGTTTTTCAGGAAGTGAACAGTCCTGGGAGAGTGAGGTAATGAGGCACGATCCTTACCTACTTAAGAACCTGCACATTGTTCATCATAGTAATGGAATGACAACATCCAGGCCCCAGAATAAAAAGGGTGCCTAGCCGCAGCGAACCAGTGAATCACGTATCCCGGCACAGGCCCTCTCATAATTGATTTCATCTAATACTGCAACATAGAGTGAACTTTGAAAGAGATTTTGGAACGTTTAATCATTCTCAAACAGGAGAAATTATTTATAATATCCTTTCTAAATCTAAATTCCTCCAACTTGAACTCATTGCCACTAGTCTTGTCTCGGTTATTTATTTTCAACATGCTATTTATACCAATATATTTAAGCCTTATCCAAAGAGTCAAGTTCAATGCCTTTAGCCTGTTTTCGTAAACATGACTCACGAAATCGCAATGGCACGACTGCAAACAAACCGTACCACTGTAGCTAGCTGGTCCAGTGGCTATCGCAACGGTCTGGAGTTTTGCGACTCTCTGATCGCGGGTTCTAACCCCACCCGAGGTATTGTTTGTTTTCGTAAGGTTTCTAATACATGGAATAAACTTTGACATTCTTCCCTGTATATATCTGAACATATCTAAGTTCATCCTATAATGTTTAGGCCAGAACTGAGCAGCGTAATATAACTGACGTCTACGTGAAGATTCATTTAGCCAAACTTTAATTTCTATAACCTTATGATGACTTTTATTTACGTTTCTTGATGTAAAACCAGTAATTTTAGTAACTTTATTGAGTTCACTTATGCACAGTTGTCTTGGCTTTAAATTTCTGTTAACCAGGATTCATAGTTTTTATTCTCGCATTCGACTGACAAAGTTCTACTAAATTTACCTTACAAGTTCCATAGTTATTTCTTTTCCCAGGATTTAAGCTTTATATTTCTGTACACTGAGCAGCATCTGCCATTCCCCAAAATAACAACTTATCCAGATCATTCCATACCCCTCTAGTGTCCTCATCCAGATCATTCCATACCCGCTAGTGTCCTCATCCAGATCATTCCATACCCCTCTATGTTCATCATCCAGTCTTCATGCCCCTCTAGTGGCCTCCTCCAGAGGATTCATACCCCTCTAGTGTCCCATCCAATCATCCATCCACTCCAGTGTCCTCATCCAGATCATTCCGTTCCATAACCCCTCTAGTGTCCTCAGCTCAGATTCATTCCATGCCCCTCTAGTGTCCTCATCCCCAACATGTCCATGCCCCGCTATGTCCTTCACCAATCATTCCATGCCCCTCTAGTGTCCTCATCCAGATCATTCCATACCCCTCTAGTGTCCTCATCCAGATCATTCCATACCCCTCTAGTGTCCTCATCCAGATCATTTCCATACCCCTCTATGTCGCTCATCCCAGATCAATTCGCATACCGCCTCTAGTGTCTTCATCCAGATCATTCCATACCCCTCTAGTGTCCTCATCCAGATCATTCCATGCCCCTCTAGTGTCCTCATCCAGATCATTCCAAACCCCTCTAGTGTCCTCATCCAGATCATTCTCATACCCCTCTATGTCATCATCCAATCATCCAGACCCCTTTTAGTGTCATCATCCAATGCATTCCATGCCCCTCCTAGTGTCCTCATCCAATCATTCCAACAACTCTATGTCCTCTGCCAGATCTTTCCATGCCCCTCTAGTGTGCCTCATCCCAGATCACTCAAACCCTCTATGTCCTCAATCCTATCATTCCAAGCCCCTCTAGTGTCCTCTTCCAGATCATTCCATGCCCCTCTAGTGTCCTCATCCAGATCATTCCATACCCCTAGGTCCCTCATCCAGACATTCCATGCCCCCTCGATGACCCTCATCCAATCGATTCCAAACGTCCCTATATTCCTCATCCAGATCATTCCAACCCACAAGTGTCATCATCCAATCATTCCATACCCCTCTATTTCTCATCCAGATCATTCATACCCCGCTAGTTGTCCTCATCCAGATCATTCCATGCACCTCTATGTCCTCATCCAGATCTTTCCAAACCCCTCTAGTGTCCCATCCAGACATTCCATACACCTCTAGTGTCATCATCCAAATTCCATTCCATACCCCTTTAGTGTCATCATCCAGATCATTCCATGCCCCTCTATGTCCTCATCCAATCATTTCCTACCCCTCAAGTGTCCTCATCCAATCATTCCATGCCCTCTAGTGTCCTCATCCAGACATTCCAAACCCTCTAGTGTCCCTCATCCTGATCATTCCAAAACCCCTCTACTGTCCTCACAGATCAATCAAACCCCTCTAGTTCCTCATCCAGAATCATTCCAAAACCCCTCTAGTGTCCCCGCACCAGATCAATCCAAACCCCTCTATGTCCTCACAGATCATCCAACCTCTAGTGTCCTCATCCAGACAATCCAACCCTCTATTCTCATTTCCAGATCCTTCCAATCCCCTCTAGTGGCCTCATCACATCATTCCAAACCCCTCTAGTGTCTCATCCTATCATTCCCAACCCTCTATCCCCTCTACCAGATCATTCCAAACCCCTCTATGTCCCTCATCCAGACCATTCCAAACCTCTCTAGTGTCCTCATCCAGATCATTCCAAACCCCTCTACTGTCCTCATCCAGATCAATCCAAACCCCTCTAGTGTCCTCATCCAGATCATTCCAAACCCCTCTAGTGTCCTCATCCAATAATTCCAAACCGCTCAGTGGTCCTCAGCCCAGAGCATTCAAACCCCGCTAGTGTCCCGCATCCAGATCATTCCAAACCCCTCTACTGCCTCATCAAGATCATTCCAAACCCCCCTCTCGTGTCCTAAAACCAGATCTTTCCAAACCCCTCTAGGGTCCTCTTCCAGATATTCCAAACCCCTCTAAGTGTCTCATCCAGAGCTTCCATAGCCCCTCTAGTGTCCCTCATCCAGATCATTCCAGACCCCTCTATGTCCTCATCTATCATTCCAAACCCCTCTAGTGTCCTCATCCAGATCATTCCAAACCCCTCTAGTGTCCTCATCCAGATCATTCCAAACCCCTCTAGTGTCCTCATCCAGATCATTCCAAACCCCTCTAGTATCCTCATCACAAATAATTTGACGGCCTCTTAAAGTGGCATCAACAAACTTTTGTCTCTATTTACTCATCAAAGTCGTTCATCTAGATTCTAGAACAGTAACAAGGGTCACAGCACTGATCCCTGCAGAACATTAACGAAGGTCACATCACTGATCCCTGCAGAACATTATCAAGGGTCACAGCACTGATCCCTGCAGAACATTAACAAGGGTCACAGCACTGATCCCTGCAGAACATTAACAAGGGTCACAGCACTGATCCCTGCAGAACATTAACAAGTCACCGCACGATCCCCCTGCAGAACATTATACGGGTCGCACAGCACTGATCCTGCAGAACATTAACAAGGTCACAACACAGATCCCTGCAGAACATTAACAAGGATCACTTGCACTGATCCCTGCAGAACAATTAACAAATCACGAGCACTGATCCCTACAGAACATAATAAAGGGCACAGCACTGATCCATGCAAACATTAACAAGGGACTCAGCACAGATCCCTGCAGAACATTAACAAGGGTCACAAGACTGATCCCTCAGAACATTAACAAAGTCACAGGACTGATTCCCTGCAAACATTAACAAGGTCACAGACTGGATTCCGCAGAACATTAACAAGGCCTACAAGACTGAGCCCTGCAGAACAGTAACAAGGGTCACAGCACGGATCCCTGCAGAACATTAACGAAGGTCACCATCACTGAACCATGCAGAACATTATCAAGGTCACAGCACAGATCCTGCAGAACATTAACAAGGTCACAGCACTGATCCCCTGCAGAACATTAACAAGGGTCTCACACTGATCCCTGCAGAAACAATAACAAGGGTCACAGCACAGATCCTCAGAACATTAACAAGGGTCACAGCACTGATCCCTGCAGAACATTAACAAGGGTCACAGCACTGATCCCTGCAGAACATTAACAAGGATCACAGCACTGATCCCTGCAGAACATTAACAAAGGTCACAGCACTGATCCCTACAGAACATTAATAAGGGTCACAGCACTGATCCATGCAGAACATTAACAAGGGTCCAGCACAGATCCCTGCAAACATTAACAAAGGTCCACAAGACGATTCCCTGCAGAACTTTAACAAAGTCCACAGGACGATCCCTGGCAGAACATTAACAAGGCAACAGGACTGATCCCTCGAACATTAACAAGGGTCACAAGACGGATCCCTGCAGAACTTAAAAAAGGTCAACAGCACGGAATCCCTGCAGAACAGTACAGGGTTTCACAGCACTGAATCCCTGCAGAACATTAATAAGGGTCACAGCACTGATCCAAGCAGAACATTAAACAGGGTCACAGCACTTTTCCTGCAGAAGAACATACAAAGTCCACAGCACTGATCCCTGCAGAACATTAACAAAGGACACAGCAACTGATCCCTGCAAACATTAACAAAGGTCCAGCACTGATCCCTGCAGAACCAATACAAGATCACAGCACTGATCCCTGCCGAACATAAACAAGGTCTCAGGACTGATCCTGCAGAACATGAACAAGGATCACGCAACTAGCCTGCAGACATTAACAAAGGTCACAGCACAGATCCTACAAACATTAACAAGATCACAGCACTGACCCTGCAGACTTTAACAAAGGTCACAGCTCTGATCCCTGAAGAACTTTAACAAGGGTCACTGCACTGATCCCTGCAGGACATTAACAAAGGTCACAGCACTGATCCCTGAGAACATTAACAAAGGCACAGCACTGATCCCGCAAACCATTAACAAGGCCACAGCGCTGATCCCTGAAGAACATTAACATGGGGTCACAAGCAACTGAATCCCTGCAGAACATTAACAAAGGTCAACACACTGATCCTGCAGAACATTAACAAAGGTCCAGCAGCACTGATCCCTGCAGAACATTAACATGGGTCACTGGACTGATCCCTGCAGAACATAACAAGGATCACAGCACTGGATCCTGCAGAACATTAACAAAGGCACAGCACGATCCATGCAAACTTTAACTAGGATCACAGCACTGATCCTGCAGAACATTAACAAAGGTCACAGCACTGATCCCTGCAGACATTAACAAAGTCACAGCACAGATCCCTGCAAACATTAACAAAGGTCACAGCACTGATTCCCTGCATAAACATTAAACAAGTCACAGGACTTGATCCCTCAGAACATTAACAAAGGTCACAGCACGGATCCCTACAGACCATTAACAAGGATCACAGCACTGACCCTGCAGAACATTACAAAGTCAACAGCACTGATCCCTGCAGAACCATTAACAAGGATCACAGCACTGATCCCCTGCAGAACATTATCAAAGGTCACAGGAACTGATCCCTGCAGAACATTAACAAAGTCACAGCACTGATCCCCTGCAGAAACATTAACTAGGTCACAGGACTATCTCTGCAGAACATTACAAGGATCACAGCACGATCCCCTGCAGCACATTCACAAGGGTCACAGGACTGATCCCTGCAGACATTAACAAAGTCACAGCACTGATCCCTGCAGAACATTAACAAAGATCACAGCACTCATCCCTGCAGAACATTTCAAGGGTCACAGCACTGATCCCTGCAGAACATTAACAAGGGTCACAGCACTGATCCCTCGCTAGAATCATTATCAGTCACAGCACTGATCCTGCAGAACATTAAACATGGGTCACAGCACTGAGCCCTGCAGAACATTAACAAGGTCACAGCACTGATCCCTGCAGAACATTAACAAGATCACAGCACTGATCCCTGCAGAACATTAACAAGGGTCACAGCTCGACCCAGCAGACATTAACAATGGTCACAGCTCTTGATCCCTGCAGAACAGTAACAAAGTCACAGCACTGAGCCCTGCAGAACTTTACAAGGCACAGCACTGATCCCTGAAGAACAGTAACAAGGGGTCACAGCTACTGATCCATGCAGAACATTAACAAGGGTCACAGCACTGATTCCTGCAGAACAATAAACAAGGGTCCAAGCACTGATCCCTGCAGAACATTATCAAAGGTCACAGCACTGATCCTGCAGATCATTAACAAGGTCACGCACTGATCCCTGCAGCACATAACAAGGGTCACAAGCACTGATCCTGCAGAACATTAACAAGGTCACAGCACTGATCCCTGCAGAACATTAACAAAGTCACAGCACTGGATCCCTGACAAACATCACTCGTAACAGTTTTCCCTATTTTTCAAGGTGATTTCAAATTGCTTCAGGCAATTACTGATTCACTACCCTTCTCAACAACTGATTTCAGGATGATTAATCTGTAACTGGATTAATCTTGGAAGTAAATTCTGCCATTGGCAAGAGTTTCAATAAAAAAGTAATTTAAATCACTGTAGTAATTAGATGTGGAAAGTATTTATTTTTATTTTAGGTGTTAGAATAATTTCCAGTTATAACATTTCAGATTACAGATTATTAATAGTTTTAACTTCCATATGATGCAATTTAGTTAATTTATTAACTGGATTAAATTAAACCTCAACAATAAACGTTAAATTCTATAATTAACGTACAGAGTCATTCCATTTTCGTTGTCCATTACAGAGTCTCCGTTTTCGAAGTTCCAATTCAGATGTAACCGCTTCAGGTTGGCCGAACAGCGAAGCGCACACTGTGTTGTGGATAATCTGGGCACTATAAGTAGTCAACACCTGTTGAATATTGGCACTATAAGGTAGTCCTAACATCCTGTTATAAGCTAGTCAATACAAGGTATGTCCTAAAACCTGGTTGATAATCTAGAGCACTACAAGTAGTCTATCACCTGTTATATCTAGGACAATACAAAGGTGTGTCGACCACCTGTTGATAATCATGTTCACTATAAGTTTATGTCTAGACACCTGTTGATAATCTAGGACATACAAGGTATGTCTAACACCTTTTGATAAGCTAGAGTTCACACAAGTATGTCTAACACCTGTTGATAATCTAGGACAATACAAGGTGTGTCTACCACCTGTTGATAATCTTGGTCACTATAAGTTATGTCTAACACCTGTTGATAATCTAGGACAATACAAGGTATGTCTAACACCTGTTGATAATCTAGAGCACTACAAGGTATGTCTAACACCTGTTGATAATCTAGGACAATACAAGGTATGTAGCAAAACAAGTCTAATGACTCAAGAAATCGTAATGTCACGATCGCGGGTTCTAGCCCCACCCGTGGTATGGTTCGGTTAAGTCTTTAATATTACGTATCCTCAAGAGGAAAGTTTAAATGAAGTAGTTACTTCATATTTTTTTCCCATTTTTTTCGTTTATATTTAGTTCGTAACACGACAAAGCCTCATCCTGTTGGCTTCAAATTTCGGACTGGTGGCAGTTATATGTTAGCAAAATATGTTTACATTGTGTCTGAGGTAGAAAATTACCTTCGTGTGCAATTATCCTCGAGTAAATTATGTAACAAGTCTCGTGCCTGTATTAGGCAGAAGTTGCAGGAGTAAAGTGGTTTTGAAAGTATAAAATAATTATAACTTACAGCAAATATTGTGCATGTTCAAGGCAGACGGGGGAATAATGATAATAACTGTAGAGAATACATCTACAGTGTACCCTCGAATTTAGTCGTGCCTTTTCTGTATGCAAAACTGTCAGAGAAATTCATCTACATGGACCCTCCTCGAATTAGTTATGCCTTTTCTGTATGCAAAACTAACTGTAGAGAATATATTACAGTGGACCCTCGAATTTTAGTCCGTGTCTTTTCGGTATGCAAAAACTAACTGTAGAGAATATATCTACAGTGGACCCTCGAATTTAGTCGTGCCTTTTCTGTATGCAAAACTAACTGTAGAGAATATATTTACAGTGGACCCTCGAATTTAGTCGTGCCTTTTCTGTATGCAAAACTAACTGTAGAGAATATATCTACAGTGGACCCTCGAATTTAGTCGTGCCTTTTCTGTATGCAAAACTATTTTTATCTATAAAATGTATTTTTTGTTAATATTTTTGGGCGTCTGGAATGGTTTAATTGGATTTACATTATTTCCTATGGGAAATATTAACAAAAAATACGTTTTATAGATAATAAAATTAGTTTTGCACACAGAAAAGGCACGACTAAATTCGAGGGTCCACTGTACTTGATACAAAAAAAATCTTAGCCAGCAAGATTCGAACCCATGTTGGCAGCTGTCCACGAGTGTGGGCGAGCTGCCAATCTGTACGGGCTTACAAAGTTCCACATGACTTCATCAGAAAATCATAATGACAACGATTGCAAACCATATCACGGTGGGGTTAGAACCCGCGATCAAGAGTTTTACAAAAGACTCCTAGTTGATAATCTTATTGTAGCTAGCGGTCCCATGGCTAACGCGTCGGTCTGGAGTATTTATGATCTCGGATCGCGGTTCTAACTCCCACCCGTGGTATCGTTTTTACAAATGACCATTAAATTTAGGCAGCCTACTTAACTATAAGCCATGTTTTTTATTACATTATTTGCCCATCTGGATCGCTGAATAATTTAAGGCAGTCAGTTGAAAGTAGGCCACACCCGTGTCCACTGCCAACATTAGCGAACAAATCCTTGTGGCCTCGATATTTCTTTGTATATACTGTGCTTGCTTCTGCTAGGTGCACTGAATGTGGTGCAATACATGTTGGCGGGTACACAAGATTGGGAATTAGGAAAAAGCAATTCCTTTTGGTTTATATACACAAATAACCCGCCCATAAAAGGAGAGAAGCTTACGACGACGTTTCGGTCCGAACTTGACATTGACAAAGTCACACTATTGACTTGTCAATGGTCCAAGTCGAACCGAAACGTCGTCGAAGCTTCTCTCTTTATGTGCGGGTTATTTTGTGTATCGTTCCAGTCACGGTATTGTGCCTTTTTTTGTTATTTATCGTTTGGGTTTACGTTCCAGGTTGCCTGGGTTACAGGGAACCGGTGCTGTGCTGACAGTATCCACACAAGTCTCACACAAACCCCCGTATCGTCCCATCCAGCGGAGCAGCGCTCCACCTGGTGCTACTATCGCCAATGTCCCATGCCGGACCAGGACACTACTGGTGCCAGGTTAAAACACCTCCCCACCGAGCTCCATGCTCTGGCTTTCCCGCTGTAGTAGGTAATACCAAATGATTCTACTCACGCCACAACTTGTGGTAACTCACAGGCTGTCCTCAGGAGATATGCTCGCGAACAGACTAATCCTCCATAGAAAATGTAGAAGTTATGTTAGGTGAAAGTGAGAAGCAGATATCTAAAACGACAGGAATAAGTGAGAGTAGAAGAATACACTTAAGCCAAAAAGGATATACACAGAAGGTAGGAGGAGATATGATATACTGTATAAAGGCGTAGAGAAGATACCAAATAACTAAGAACAAACAGTTTTTGAATAACTTATGTGAAAAGAAATAAGAAAATCTATGATAAATTTTACGTGAAGGAAAATGTATTCCAGACATAGAAACATTATATACAGAATGGAAAAAAAAACACCAAATGACGATCGTAATCCCAAAGAAAAATAACACATACACAAAGATATCTAATATATTATAATATATATATATAGATATATATACTTAATAACACTGCGACCTAGACGGGTATCGAACCCTGTGTGTTTAGCCCCGCATCATGCAAGCGTAAATTCACGACCCTCTACCCGTTGGACCATCCAATCCTACAAAGATCTACACCCAGCAAAACAAGGTGTTTGTACCGTGATCCGAGGTACTAGCCTCCACAGCTTTAAAAAACACTCCACCTGAACTCACTTCCCTCGCCCAGAGCTGAACAGTAAATTTATCCGTACTCCCTAAAGGCCACTTCGTCTAGTGAACGGATGAATAAACAGCAGGGTTGGATGGTAGAGCATCGGACGGTCAATTTACGACAGCGGTTCGAGCCCCCTCTCAACCTTCTGTTGATCCTAATATAACATATAACATATATATACATATATATATATATATATAATATATATATATATATTTATATATATTATATACATATATATATATATATAGATTATACAGTGGACCCCCGCATACCGATTACCTCCAAAATGCGACCAATTAATGTAAGTGTATTTATGTAAGTGCGTTGGCACATCTAGTGTGAATGTTTTCAGGGGGTCGAAGGAATAAATCTACTTCACAATAGTCCTTATGGAATAAATCGGTCATACTGCACTGAACATACTTATGAGTGAAAAAATATCGTTAAAACCGGGTCCACTGTAATTATCCTAAATTAGTGAATAGGTAATGATTTTAAATATATCCAAGAAAGGAATTTGATAAATTCTTTTAAGTTTGCTAGAAATACTTTACAATCCAAAAAAGGACAACAAGCCAATTCACCTAAAAATAAGTTGGTCCTCCCTTACCAAAACCTTGTTGATATCCTATCTCCTTCTTAAGACTTTAATATTAAAGTGTATTCAAAAATCTTGATACAGTAAAAAAATTTTTGATAAAGAATTCCCCAAAATGCTGATGGATGCGTCTATAAGATTCCTTGTAAAATTTGCGATAAAGTTTATTACGGTCAAACTGGAAAAATCTCGAACTAAGATTAAAACAACATAAATATACCCATTACAACTGACAAGATTCCAATGCTCTATTTATTCATGTAAGAGATTTTAACCATCCAATTGATTTTCAAAAAGTTGAAAAAGTAGTATAAAGCAAGTCCATGGTCGACAGATATAATTGGAATCTTGTTTCATAAAAAGCAGTTTTGACAATAATATGAATTTTTCCTTTGGTTTATATAAATTAGATCCATTTAAAATTTAATAGAATTTGGGAAGAATTTAATAATACACTGGACAAATAATAATTTTAAATTTTCTTGGGGTAAATAGTTCGTGGGTGAGTTGTGCAAAGGACCTATCCAGTTGGGCGGCGCGCGCCCAGGTGTTTAACCGTTGGGGGATCTGATAGTGAGGTTTTGGGGCCGACCCCTTATATAGCTTCCTGGATGCTTTACTTTCATAGTTCCTTGATAATGTGAGTAGTCACGAAAGCGTTTGAATTTCTCTATTCTTTCAGAGTGGTTTTTTGCATATTTTGAAATAAACCTGTTTACTGTGATCTTTTTGGCATGCATATATATATATATATATATATATATATATATAAAATTTATAAAATATAAAACCAATTACAAGTTCCGCCGCTCTAACCCCCCACCCTCATCCCCCATGCATCCATGCTGCCCTTCACCCGTCACCCCCAGCTGGCGCCCTTAAACCCCCCCCCACGATATCAGCAATGTCCAAGTAGCGCGGGTTCCCAGGAATCTTTACGACAGAGCCAAAGCTGTCGTTCACGAGGCATCTGCCGGGGGTGCCACAGGGAATGTGCACTAAATCCCACATCTGGAAACACCCCGTGCACAAAGGGGGGGAGGGGGGGTTAAAAGGGGGGGGGCTAAGGAGAGCTCCAAAAATGAAAAACCAACAGCCCCCCAAAAGCAACGGGTTTGACAGCTCCCGGGATTTCCCACCCCCTACAGAGGACCTCAAATTCTGCAATCAAATTAACACCCAACCAGGCCCTTTGACAACACCCCCAAAGCAGCTGGGCCCTCAAGCTGCTAGAAAATTTTACTGTCCTTCTGAAAAAAAGTCAACGTTGTCCTTAAAAAACAGACCCTTTGGAAATTGTGCTTTTTCCCAATCCCTGTTTGGCGGGCCCCACCAAGGAGGGACAAGTCCTTTGGCAACCCCAAGGGGTTTTAATTTGGGGCAATAAATGCGCCCGTGGATAAACCTCTCCTTCAAACCCCCTAGGGCAAAAAAAAACCACCCCCCGGGGAAAAAGGGGGGGGGGGGGGGGGGGCCAAACAAAACGGGGAACACCCGACACCTAAAAATCAGACCCCAAAATTGGCAAAAAAAATTTAGAAGGGGAAATTACTTTTTGGGAGCTTTGAGATTCTTTTTAAAACCGGGTGAGGATACCATCGCTCCCAAAGGACGTCGGCCCCGGGGGAAAGCTCTAAAGGGACAAACCCACCCGGGCCCCCCAGTACCCAAACTTTGGGCCCTCCCTGCATTGCAGCAGGCTTTGGGAACTTCAAACCCTTTACAGGATGCTGATGTGTTTAAAGTGCTATGTCATTTCCACGGGGGTTCAGCAGGGGGTTTTTCCCCCTTTTTAAAGGGCCCTAAAATTAAAACAAATACCAACCCCAGCACTTGGTGAGGTTTCAGAGAGGCTGCGGGTCTGAACTCCCCAAAATTTTTCCCCAACCCGGGGGCCGGGCTGGGCGGTGTCCCAGAGGCCATAAACCCCTTTTTTTCTTTGGTCCTCATTGTTTCCCCTTTCCAAAAAAAGGAGGGCGGAACCCAGGCCCATTTGCAGTGGGAAAACACCCTTGGCGAAAGTCCAAAAAGGCTGCAGTAAGAAGGGTGATCAAGAGGCTGCTGCGTGTTTAAACCAAACTCAGCTGGGTTTTTGGGGCGTTCAACAGGGTTTGTGAAGCAGCGCCCATGCAGCACGAAGTTTTATATAAAAAAAACAGCCCAAATGAAAAGCCTTGGGTAAAATTTTGGGGAACCTTCCCCAATGTTTTTCAACTCAGTCAAAAAGGGATGCTCCCCCCCCCAAAAGCAGTTTATAAAAAACCCCCCCCTTTTCCCTTTACCCCCTTCATAAATTCGGGTTATAGGGGTGATTTCCCAAAACTTTTGGGGGGGTTTGGGGGACCATAAAAATTGACTCGGGGGGGGGGGCGTGCAACGGGGGGCCCCCTCTCCCCCCCTTTCTATTTTTTTTGGTCATCAAGGAAGTCACGGAGAAATCTCCAGGAGCTCAATACCCTGGTTCCGGACACGGTCCCCCTGGGCTGAAACAACAGAATCTCTCCTAGGGGGCATCAAAAAATTTAAAAAGACATGGGGGGAAAAGCCTGGGGGCCTTTTTTTAAACCCCCACAAAATTTTAAAAAACAGTTTTAACAACCCAACAGTTTTATCCGAATTTTATTCCGTTTTACCGGGGAGCCCCCGGAGCCTTTGGACCGGGCCAATAGCACTCCCCTTTGGTGCTCCTTTTGGGGGTTCCATTGCCATCGATTTGACCCTGGGAAAAAAAGCCCTCAGCCCTCGGGTTTCGAGGGAAAACCCGGAAAAATTAAAAACCCTTTGACACACACGATCCCCTTCTACCTACTCACCAGGTGCCTGCCCCAACCCCCAAAAACCTTACCTATTTTTTGAGTGGCCCCCCACCCTTTCCCGCAGTCCAAAACTAAATGGAAAAGGGCCTCTTCCTAAAGGGGCCAAATTAGAGGTGTATTAAAATTTTTCCCCTTGACGAGGGACAGGGGTTTGGGGCAAGCCTCATTTCCCAATCAGGTTTGGGGGGGCTAGGAGTACGCAGACCCCCCAGATTGCCAAACCAGTTTTCCTGTCCTTTTCCCCATTGCATCAAACGAGTTTGTTTGGGAAAAAATTTTTCCTAAACCCCTCGGGTGACTCGCGGGAAAAAAAAAAATAGAAGCCCCTAGCTCTCCCAGTGGCCATCCCCGAAGGGGAGACTCTTGCGGGCTCCAGCCCCAAAACCCCCTTTAGTGGGCAGCACTGGCTCCGGGCAAGGGGGAGGGCCCAAAAGGGAAAAAAGGGGTTTTGGGCCAAACTGCACGGGGCTGCAACATCAATAGGGAGTTCCCCGGTCTCCAGGCTGTGGTGCCATCACCCCGGGGATTTTCCTAAAAAACAGTTCCCATATGGGCAAGGGGAAAGCGACTCGCCCCCTAAGACCCTCCGGGGTTATTTAAAGGTGACTTGCGCCTCGTCCCCAATTCACACAAAAATATATTGTTTTTGCCAGCGAAGTGCAAGCAGCCAATACGGTCTAAATGGCCCTTAAACTGTTCCAAAACCAAGGGCGGGGCACCCAAGGGACACAATGGGGGTAAAACGACTTTCTTTAAAAAACCCTTTGCTACAGCTGATGCCCGCCGAGAGGGGCCACGTTTCCCTTTGCAGCAAACAATACCAAACCCAGAAAAACGCCCCGTCGGGTTCACCATCTACCCTTGGGAAAAGAATGGGCAAGCTCTTAGCATGGGACTATAGGACTTTTGTTTAAAACACTGGCTGAAAACCTTTTCCCCCTTCACAGTGTGGGGGAACGGGGAAAGGGAGCTGCTGCCCAGGGAGGAGTAAAAGGTTTCAGAAAGAACGGGAAATTTTAGCCAACGAAAACAATTTTTGCCCCGTGGGGACCAAGCCCTTTTGGGATCATGGGGAAAAAAAAATC
The DNA here is from genome assembly GCF_026875155.1 of Cherax quadricarinatus. Taxonomy (NCBI): domain Eukaryota; kingdom Metazoa; phylum Arthropoda; class Malacostraca; order Decapoda; family Parastacidae; genus Cherax; species Cherax quadricarinatus. Next base: position 3,260,405 of record NC_069453.1, on the reverse strand, counting down.
CCACACGTTTCCTAAAAAATTTGGGGTTTTCCAGACTCATTGACCCCAAAAAAAACCAAGTGCAGCCAACTTTCATGTTCCCGGTTTTCAGCGTCGATCGAGGGGAAATGCTTCCCTTGCATATTTGGGCTAAAGGGGCCCCACCCTTTCGGAGGAGCGGGGGAAAATTCATATCTTTGATACATTGTCCTTGGGTTTTCCCATTTTTAAGGTTTTCTTTGAAAAAGGGATTTTGTTTTTTAAAAAAATGTTACAAAGAATAAAAAAAATTTGGGGGGTGGTGGGAAAGAAAAAATATTCAAACAGCCCCGGGGGGAAAACCCTTTTGAGTTTTCCCTGAGGTACGTTTTTTGTCTTCTCTGAGGTTTGGGGGTTTTCCCATTTCCAGCTAAGGGGTTTGGAAATATATAAAATTTTATTTTTTTATCACACTGGGCCGTTTCCCCCAAACCAAGGCGGGGGGTGGCCCGAAAAAGAAAACTTTCACCATAATTCACTCCATCACTGTTTTGGGCCGGAAAAGGGTGCTTTACACAACAGTTTTTAAATTTGCAACATTAAAAAACCCCTCTTAAGGGTGCAGGAACTGAAATTTCCCCCATCTCCAGGACTAATTTGGGCCCTTTCCCGGGTTTTAAAACCTGAATCCCTTAATAAAGGGTTACTTTGTCGCACTCCAATAAACACTCAATTTTAAAAAACCATTTCTTTCCTTTCACTCCTACCAAACCCCGTTAAACGAATTTGCCTGCTGGGGGCCCCAACCCCCCTCGCACAAAAACCCCTTTCCCCCCTTTCCCTTTCCAAACCCCTTTCACTAGGCCGCCCCCTTCCCCGCCTTTCCTTCAACTACGACGATACATTCTTTGAAGTCTTTTCTGTTTCGCTCCTTTCTTCTACAGGGTTCGAACCACCTCAAAAAACCCCCTTTCCTCACCCTTTTGGACAACATTTTTGGAAATTTCCCGCACCTCCCCCTTAACTTCCAAACAAAACCGGAAATTTCTCTGCTTTATATTTCACCCCAAACCAACTTTTGCCCTTAGACATGAAAATCTCCACGGGCCTTCCAGCCTTTCTCCTCGCTGCAACTTTTCATCACCCATGCTTCCCCCCCATTTTAAGAGCGGGGGGTTAAAAACTTTTTACTTTTTAAAATTCCCCTTTTTTTGGCCTACAAGGACAAATTTCCCTTTGTCTCCACAAAAATCCAAAGGGGTGCACCATTTCACCCTTTTTTCCCCTTTTAAATTTTCCTATGATTCCCACCTCTTCTTTCAAAACCCATCCGCTGAAAAGGTTCCAAACCCCCAAATATCTGAAAAACATTCACCTTCCTCCATACTCTCCCCCTCCAACCCTGATACCCCAATCTTTAAACCCCCTTTAATTTTTTTATTTTCAAAACCCTTACCCTTTCCTGAAATTCATTTTTAATTTTCTTTTTTTGCAAACACCTAACCCAAAATTCATCCCCCAACCCTTTGGCAACTTCAAATTCAGAATCTCCCAAAGGGAGCACAGTGTAAACCCAGAAAAAGAGCAACGGAAGAAAACCCCCATTTTTAATGTTTGATTCTTTTATTTTTTAACTCCTTGCCTCTTCCCAAAGGCCCTGCATTTACTTTCTCTTAAAACCCCATCTAAAAATTTTTTTAAACAACCATGGTGCCCATAAACCATCCTTGTCAAAGGGCCCTATTTTTTACGGGGGAAAAAATTTTTTCCCCTCTTTCCTACATACTCTAACTTGAGCCTAAATTAATCCTCGTAAAAACTCTTCACTGCTTTCAGTAACCCTACCCCCCTACCCCCATACACAGCAACATTGCCACAAATTTCCCCCCCACCCCCTTTTCCCTACGCCTTTTCCCCAAAAACCCTAAAGCCACAAAAACCCCCTTTAATTATTAAAAACTGTTCACTTATAGTTTCACTGGGAAAACCCCCCCACCTTTCCTAAAGCCCCTTGTTCATTTTGCAACCCATTCTCCGTCTTTCTTTTTTAATTCTTTCAATTTAAAAACTCTAAACCCTACAAATTTAAACCCGGTAAAATCAACCCCCCATATCCCCCTTAATTTTTGCACTTCTTTTTTCCCCTTTTGCTTTTTTACAAAGGGGGGGGGGAACTTTTGCCGCTTTTCTTTTCCAATCCCGGGGACCTTACCCTCTTTCCATAAATTTAAATTAAATAATTGCACCAACCACTCCAAAAAATATATCCCCCCCTGCTTTTAAAAATTTTTATATCCTTTTTCCCTCAATTTCCCCGGCTTGGGTTACCCCCCTTTTATTTTTTCCTTCTTTCCTCACGAACCCTTTCCCCCCCCAACAACTGGCTCTTTCTCCCCTTCAAAATTTATTCCTCCTTGCCCTTATAAAACGAAATCACAGCTTCCCTACTTCATCAACATTTAACAATTCCTCAAAATAATTTCCCCCCCCCTTTTCCCAAATTTCCTCAAATCTCCCAATTTTAAAAAATCTCCTCCCCCATTTTTAATGAAAAAATCCATTTTTTCTCTAGGGTTCCTTTAAATTGGTTTAATTTTCACTCCAAAACTTTTTCTTTAAATTTTTAAAAAAAATTTGTTTTTTAACATCTCACCCCTCTCTCATTTGCTCCCCCTTTTTTTTCATTGGGTTCACCCCTCTCTTAACCTCTTCTTTTTTCTCCCTATACTCCCTTTCCCCCCTTGCATCACTTTTACTTTGTAAAAACTTCTCATTTTGCTAACTTTTTCCCCCCTTACTACTCTCTTTACAAATTTTTTATTTTTATATTTTTATATTTTATAATATTAAAAATATATAATATATTATATTTTTATAAATATTATATTATAAATAAACTTTTAATTTCCAAAGCCAAAATAAAGAATCCACAAATGGGGTTTTTCAAAAGTTGCTCTTTTTGAAAGGGCACTGTGCTTTTGGGGGATTCTGAAGAAGGAAGGGTTTCAGAGGTTGGGGGATGAATTTTGGGTTTAGGGGGGGTGCAATAGGGAAAAAAATTAAAAGTAAATTACAGGGAAAAAGGGTTTAAAGGGTTTTTTGGGGGAAAACAAAGAAAAATTAGTTTATGAAAAAATTGGATATCAGAATGGGTTTGGGGGAGAATTTTGGGAGGAAAGGTTTAATTTTTTATTTCAGATATTTTGGGAGTGGAGTGTCAGCGGGGTGGGTTTTATTTAAAAATTTAGGGGAAACACAGAAAATTTATGGGGGGGAAAAGGGTGAAGGGGGTGGGACTTAGGGGTCTATGGAACAAAGAACTTTGTCCTTGGGGGGGCAAAGAGGGGGAAAGTATGAGATTTTTAGGGTTTTAAAAAACAAATCTTTTATGGGGGTGAAAACATGGGGGATTTTAATGTTTTTCAGCGGGGGGAGAAGGCTGGGGGCAGTGGAAATTGGGCATGTCTGGGGCCCAATTTTTGGGGGTGAATATAAAGCAAAAGGAATTTGTAGTTTGGAAAATTAGGAGGAGGTGGCGGGGGTTTTCCAAAACGTTTTCCCAAGCGCTGGGAAAAGGGTTTTTTGAGGGTGGTTGGGGCAAGTAAGGGGGAATGGAGCCAAACAGAATGACTTCAAGGATTTTATCAGTCTGTAGTTTGGGAAAAAGGGGGGGGGGGGTCGGCCTAGGAAAGGTTGGAGGGGGGGGGGTAAAGGGGTTTTTGTGTGGAGGGGTTTGGGACTTCCAGCAGGCGCGTGAGCGGTTTGATAGGAGGAATGGGAAAAATTTTTTTTTAATACTTAACGTGTGTTGGAGTGTGAGCAAAGTAACATTTATGAAGGGGTTCAGGGAAACCGGCGGGCGGACTTGAGCCCTGGAGATGGGAAGTAAAGTGCCTGCATCTGAAGGGGGGTGTTAAGTTGCAGTTTAAAAACTTAGTGTAAAGACCCTTCTGGCAGCGTGATGGAGTGAATGTGTGAAAGTTTTCTTTTTCGGGCTCCTCCCTTTGGGTGGAATGGGCCCAGTGTGTAAAAAAATTTATATATTATATATATTATATATAATATATTATAATATATATATATATTTATATCACATCATGAAAGTAAAAATCAAGTGAAATGGTAAACAAAAAGGGTTTTTGAAAGATGTTAATGTTTCTGTAGTTTATCCCAACCTTGTTTTTTTTGGAACAATGAGAAAGGTAAAAACAAAATACCAAGGTTCCAATGAGAAAAGTGGAAAAACGAAAAATGCAGAGTTTTAAAATGACGCCAGTTAAAAGGGGGAAAAATGAAATATTAAATAAAGTATGTTGGGAAAAACCCAGGGGAAAAAACCCAAAAAAAGAATTGGTGAGGAGAATAGATGGGGGTTTTTGTCAGTGAGGGGGTAAGGAGAGTGGGCCAGGAGAGCCGATTCCCCCACCCCCCTTTTTTTTATTTTTGGGAAAAAAATTTTTTTTGAAGAATTTGAAAAAAAAGTTGTTGACAAAGTTTCAAAGATTAACAAAATGCATTAAATCTTGAAAAAAAAATAAAAAAAAAAAACTTTTCAAAAAGACAAGGAAAAACCCCAAATAATTATCAACCGGGAAAAATAAGTCTCCCACCCCGAAAACTTTCTTAATAATCTTTCTTTACCTGGATTTACCTGGAGAGGGTTTCGGGGGTCAACGCCCCCGCGGTTCGGTCTGAGCCCGGGTTTAAGTTTTCAATTATAAAAAATGAAGAAATTAAATAAAAGATATGACTAAGAATTCCCTCAAAAAAAAGATGGCTGTTCTAATTCTTTATACAAAATTTAATATTTTTTTGGGAAAAAATTTAAGAAAAAGTCTTGAGCCAAAATTACGGCAACAATCAACCATTAAAAATTGGCCGGAGTTTTATGCTCTAAGTGAGATCATCGTCCAAAATTTGGGTTTTTTATTCGGAAACGTTTTCGCCAGCCCGTGGCTTCTTTAGTCATGCAGAGAAAATGAAAAAGATAGAGTTTGCGGGTAATCGTCTCTCAGCCTGGAGTGATGGTTGAGTCCCTCATCTTTTTAAAAATGCAGACGTACAGAAGGATCACAGTAAGGGCCGCAGAGGAGAGGAGGAAATGGGGAACTTGAGGAAATGACCGGAAAAGAGAGAAACCCCCGAAAAGAAAGTTGCCCCCCTCTAAAATCGCAGCAATGCATTTTAAAGGGTTGTTGGTAAGGCTTGTGCTCAACTACTCTCTTCAAGACTGGGCTTCTAGGTCGCAAAATGTGCTACTCTAGGGGGGACAGTTTCCCAAAAAAACCACAGAACGCACGTCTATATATGGATTTTAATGCGGGGGAAGTGCAGAAAATTTTTGAAGATTGGGATTATATATGATGACAATGAGGGGAGGGAGAGAGGCGGGGTCACCATTGGCAAAACCACTAGGAAGGGTTTTGGGAGGGATTTCTTCAAAAACTAATCTGTAAGCACGATTTTCTTCAACAGTGGTTTTTTCCCGTGGTGACTTAGCCTCTTTTCCTCCACCTCATCTGTCGTCAAATTTTAAGCCTCATTCCGCAAATATGTGCCTTTGACTTCACTATTAAAACTCTGCTATCGTGGCGTATCTGTGTAGGTCCCCTTGGGAACTGTGTTAGAGTCAGTCAAAACTTTGCGCCCTGCAAAACAGCAGCTTTTGGTGGGGTTGTGTGGCTTTCCCTTCTCTTAAGCTTTCTTTTTCCCCGACAACCTGATACCCCCTCCCCTCACCTCTAGCGGGTCCTTACCCTGTGAGCCTTCTTATTAGTTTGGATTTTATAAGACGGGGGAAGGACTAAAATTTGTCGATACAGGGGTTAAGAGGACGGATTCCCCTTCAAAAATTCTAATTTCGGGGTTTCTTCGAAACTAATCTGAAGAACCTTTTCTTCACAGTTTTTCCGGGGAAAAAAAATTACCCTTTCTTCCATTATCGCTTCGAAAAATTTTCAGCATAAATTATTTGGTCTTTTTAATTAATTTCAAAATTTTGTGGTTCAGGACAGGAGGAGTATCTGGTGGGTCTCTTTCTACCAACCTATTTTCGCTAGGACGTGGCCTTTTCCCTTTTGTGTGTTCCTACCTTTTCCAAAACCAAAGTATCCCCCTGGTTTTCTCACCCCTACTCCACAACGTAGTCCCCCCCGGGGTTTTGCTCCAACCTTACCAAGGAGGATAACCTTCCTCGGGTGGTTGTTCTTTTTCTACCCAACTCTCCAAGGACGGAGAACCCCTGGTGGTGTTTCTAAAATACCCAAATTTTGGCCCCGTGGGTTTTTTCACCCCTATAAACGGGATAGTTAGGGCCCTTGGTATGTTGTTCCAATTCCAAACAGGACGGTAGTACCTCCCTGGGGGGTTGCTGATCTCCCAAACCCTACCACCACAGGACGGTAGTCCCTTTCCTGGGTGGTTGCTTTACCAACCTACTCCCACAGGACGGTAGTACCTCCCTGGGTGGTTGTTGTTCCCAAACCTACAAACACAGGACGGTAGTCCCTCCCCTGGTGGTTGTGTCTACCAACCTACTACCACAGGACGGTAGTACCCCCCTGGGTGGTTGTTGTCTACCAACCTACTACCACAGGACGGTAGTACCTCCCTGGTGGTTGCTGGTCTACCAAACCTACTACCACAGGACGGTAGTACCTCCTGGGTGGTTGTTGCTCCCAAACCTACTCCCACAGGAGGGTTTAGTACCTCCCTGGTGGTTGCTGTCTACCACCTACTACCACAGGACGGTAGTACCTCCCTGGGGGGTTTTGGTCTACCAACCTACTACCACAGGACGGTAGTACCTCCCTGGGTGGTTGCTGTCTACCAACCTACTACCACGGGAACGGTGTACCTCCCTGGTGGTTGTCTACCACCTACTACCACAGGAGGGTTTAGTACCTCCCCTGGGTGGTTGTTGTCTCCCAAACCTACTACCACGGACGGTAGTACCTCCCTGGGTGGTTGTTCTACCACCTACTACCACAGGACGGTAGTACCTCCCTGGGTGGTTGTGTCTCCCAAACCTACTACCACAGGACGGTAGTACCTCCCTGGGTGGTTGTTGTCTCCCAAACCTACTACCACGGACGGTAGTACCTCCCTGGTGGTTTGTCTACCACCTACTACCACAGGAGGGTTTAGTACCCCCCTGGGTGGTTGTGTCTACCAACCTACTACCACAGGACGGTAGTACCTCCTGGGTGGTTTGTCTACCAAACCTACTACCACAGGACGGTAGTACCCCCCTGGGTGGTTGTTTTTCTCCCAACCTACTACCACAGGACGGTAGTACCTCCCTGGGTGGTTGTTTTCTACCACCTATACCACAGGACGGTAGTACCTCCCTGGGTGGTTGCGGGTCTACCAACCTACTACCACAGGACGGTAGTACCTCCCTGGGTGGTTGGTTCTCCCAAACCTATACCAACAGGACGGTAGTACCTCCTGGGTGGTTGCTGTCTACCTCCTACTACCTAGAAAAATACATCCCTGTTAATGCCGGAGATTCGAACCTGTGAACAAAGACAAGGGGAAACGAAATTATTCACATGTACCCGCAATATTGCCGGATTTATTTTTTTATATGCATACACTTTACAAAAACAATAAAATTTTTAATATATTATATATTTTATATATATATTATATATATATATTATATATATATTTATATATATATATATTTATATTGCGCCGAAACAGGTAAACTTGCGATTTTGGCTTAAATAGAAAACGATCTTCTTGCCGAAAAAAGGGAACGAAATTTTGTGTATGCAACACTTTCGCAAAAATCATTCTGAACTTAACGAAAAATTTATTTTAATTTTGTTTTATTAAATTTTTTGAAAAACTTGTCTAAAATATAATTTTGTGGGAAATAGGCTAAATTAAATTGCACTTGTTATAATAATAATTTTTTCTAATTTTTTTTGGTAAAAAATTATTAATTTTTTTTTTATTAAAATAAATGACAGAATATATATCTTTAAACATTTGAAATTATATATTTTTATATATATATATATATATATATATATATATATATTATATTATATTATATAATCCGAGCGAAAGGGCTCTTTTAGACAGAACTTGCACAGGCCAGGGAGTTTACCTGGAGTTTACCTGGAGAGAGTTCCGGGGGTCAACGCCCCCGCGGCCCGGTCTGTGACCAGGCCTCCTGGTGGATCAGGCCTGATCAACCGGGCTGTTACTGCTGGTGCACGCAAACCAACGTACGAGCCACAGCCGGCTGGTCAGGGAGATACAATCTAATACAAGCTTGTCTGGAAACTACCAGTTGTCGAAATAACGTCGTAACAGCGATCTAGGGAATGATCATTCAACCTGTACCTAATTTCCACAATACATGCAGGAAACATTCGAAGGACAGGCCAGGGAGATGCTGGTTGTACAGGGGACCTCTCCTAATTAAGTAAAGTTCACAAAATAGCGTATAAAATGTGGGAGAAAATTCTGAAACAGCTTCAGGGAGAAACCAGGGTTTTCCCTGAAGTACGTTTGTCTTCTCTGAACTTAATTAGGAGAGGTTTGGGTATAATTGGCATCTCCCTGGCTCTCCCGTGCTTTTTTCACTCTTTATGTAATGGAAATTAAGGTATAGGTGTGAATGATCATCCCGTAGATCGGTGTTACTGACGCTAGTTAGACAACTGGAAGTTTCCAGACAAGTTTACTAACTGACTTCTCCCTGGTCTGTTCACGTCGGTTCCTTGTCTAAACAAAACTTTCAGTTAGCCAAGACAGTAGTCAAAACATGACATACCTATACAATGTTAGTCGACGATAAAATGGCAGTATTTATGCGACGTTTATGATCAAATGACATCACTCTACTGGCTGGTTTCATTGTCCCGGGGGCCTTTTCGGCTAAGTCAAAACAGTAGGCAACACACTCGCCTCACACATTTAGTGTCCCCTGGTTCAGTCCCCAGCATGGGTGTAAAAAATCCCTGTCCTTGGTTCTCAAAGAGGATGGTACCACCCCCTTTGGGGGCGGTGGAAAGGTTTATCTGGAGAGAGTTCCGCGGTCAACGCCCCCGCGGCCCGGTCTGTGACCAGGCCTCCTTAGGTCAGTGTCCCAGGATGCGACCCACACCAGTCGACTAACACCCAGGTACCCATTTTACTGATGGGGAACATAGACAACAGGTGGAAAGAAACACGTCCAATGTTTCTACTCTGGCTGGGAATCGAACCCAGGCCCTCACCGTGTGAAGCGAGAGCGTTAACCACCACATCCACTGTCCTTGGTTCTCAAAGAGGATGGTACCACCCCCTTTGGGGGCGGTGGAAAGGTTCAGAGGATCGTTGAGATAAAAGGGGTTGGTAAGGGGTAAGTAAGGTGTTATCAAAACCAAGGGAACGTTTGTTTTGCAAAAACTAAGTCACAGACATTTAATATGCTTTACAAAGAATAATATTAACAGAAAGCAGTTATTTTGTTGAGACATGACTGGAAAAAAGACAGACATTACCCTATGACACCGTTACTTTCTGAAGTTATCCTGGGAGGCTAATCTTCCCTACCCCAGGTTATCATGGGTGGCTAACCCTCCCTACCTCAGGTATCATGTGTGGCTAACCCTCCCTACCCCAGGTATCATGAGAGGCTAACCCAGGCTACCATGGGTGGCTAACATTCCTTACCCCAGGTTATCATGTGTGGCTAACCCTCCCTACCCAAGGTTACCATGGGTGGCTAACCCTCCCTACCCCATGTATCATGTGTGGCTAACCCTCCCTACCCAAGGTTACCATGGGTGGCTAACCCTCCCTACCCCATGTATCATGTGTGGCTAACCCTCCCTACCAGGTTACCATGGGTGGCTAACCCTCCCTACCCAAGGTATCATGAGAGGCTAACCTTCCCTACCCCAGGTTATCATGTGTGGCTAACTCTCCCTGCCCAGGTTATCATGTGTGGCTAACGCTCCCTACCCAAGGTTATCATGGGTAGCTAACTCTCCTTACCCCATGTATCATGTGTGGCTAACCCTCCCTATCCCAGGTTATCATAGGTGGCTAATCCTCCTTACCCCAGGTTATCATGGGTGGCTAACCCTCCCTACCCAGGTTTATCATGGGTGGCTAACCCTCCCTATCCCAGGTTATCATGGGTGGCTAACCCTCCCTATCCCAGGTTATCATGAGTGGCTAACCCTCCCTACCCCAGGTATCATGAGTGGCTAACCCTCCCTCCCCCCGGGTTTTCTGGGTGGCTAACCCTCCCTACCCAGGTTTTCATGGGTGGTAACCTCCCCACCCCAGGTTTCATGGGTGGCTAACCCTCCCTACCCCAGGTTTTCATGGGTGGTAACCCTCCCTCCCAGGTTATCATGGGTGGTAACCCTCCTACCCCAGGGTTCATGGGTGGCTAACCCTCCCTACCCCAGGTCATGGTGGTAACCCTCCCTACCCCCGGTTATTCCTGGGGCTAACCTCCTACCCAGTTATCATGGGGGGCTAACCCTCCCTCCCAGGGTTTTCTGGGGCTAACCCTTCCTACCCAGGTTATCATGGGAGGCTAACCTCCCTCCCGTTAAACATGGGTGGCTAACCCCCTACCCAAAGGGTTTTCATGGGTGGCTAACCTCCTTTCCCAGTTTCCATGGGTTGGCTAACCCCCTACCCAGGTTATCATGGGTGGTTTAAACCTCCTTACCCCAGGGTTTTCATGTTTGGCTAACCCCCTACCCATGTTATCATGGGTGGTAACCCTCCTACCCCATGTTTTTCATGGGTTTGGGTAACCCTCCCTACCCCATGTTATCATGGGTGGCTAACCCTCCTACCCCCTGTTTTCATGGTGGCTAACCCTCCCTACCCATGTTATCATGGGTGGCTAACCCTCCTACCCCATGTTATCATGGGTGGCTAACCCTCCCTTTCCCCTTGTTATATGGGTGGCTAAACCCTCCCCTACCCTGTTATCATGGGTGGCTAACCCTCCCTACCCCATGTTATCATGGGTGGCTAACCCTCCCTACCCCATGTTATCATGGGTGGCTAACCCTCCCTACCCCATGTTATCATGGGTGGCTAACCCTCCCTACCCATGGTAATCCCCCCCATGGGTGGCTAACCCTCCTACCAAAGGTGTTACCTACATTTTCTCTGACACGTTTTCTTTTAACTCCGTCATTAACAGAGACTTAACTATTCCCATAAAGATTCTGAACCAAAAACTTTATACATTAACTGGAAAAAACCATTAATTTAATATTATTCTAAGTCTAAGCACTCGTGTTTATGCATTAATTTTTCTCTGTTTCATACGGGACACGTATGCAAATACACACGGATTAATTTAACAATTAAACAAGATCATCAAAGACATGGTGAGGATTTTTGATGTATTTGTAAATATACACTGAAAGGGTGTCCCGTGGCTCAGTTGGCAAAAGCTCTCGCCTCCCTATGTACCCCAGAATGGGTGAAAATGTTAGGCATGTTTTTTGCACCTGCTGTCCCTGTTCACTTAGCAGTAGGTAGGTTGTTTTCGTGTTGTCGATTGGTGTGGGTAGCATCCTGGGGATCAAGATTAAAGGACCATATAACAATAAGAACAGTCGTCGATGGGCGCACTGATCCTATGGGTTTATTTAAGGTGGCTAACCCTCCGGCTTAAAAATCCGATGAAATATTATCTATCAAACAACTCGTGTATATAAGTGGTATCCACGCTTCTAAATCACTGCGTGTTTCAGTGTACATTAACAGTTAACAAGTCCCCCTTTGCGCAAGCTAAGTATAAATTTTTTTAACCACGAATGTCCTCGGATGTCGGTAAAACACCTAGCTCTGCTGGCTGCACCACCTTTGTAGGACTGGCTGGTTCTGTGGGTTAAGGGCATCGAGAAATGGTTGGAAGTAACTAGGCTCATGGGGCCAGAGTGAAGGTCGTCCTAAGTTCCTCTCTCCTTTTTGCGGGTTGTCAGAGTGCAGTAATTTAATAATAAATAAACAATGAAATACTTTTTTTCTCTAGGTTGCATACCCAAATTTTCGCTTGCCTTATTCGACAAGAAGAGAGATGCTATTTAAGCCAAAATCCCAAGTTTTACCTATTCAGCACGACATATATTTATATATATATATTATATTCATGAATAACTTTAAACCTCACTCACGCCCTGCCAGATCAATACGTATTTTATCCACATTGTGACCGTCTTGCAGTCACAGTAGACAATCTTCCAGAATCTTACATGTGTTCCTCGTGGTCCACCAGAGCCACCAGTGCTGGACGGAGGTGACGAGGAGGTGACTGTCAACAGGGGAAGCTCCGCCAACCTGACGTGCCACGCCCATGGCACGCCTACACCCACAGTCAGGTGGATCAGGGAGGACTACGATCGCATCAGAATCAGTGATTCTCACTATGGTAATATATTTATATGGCTATTAACTATGAGTATTATAGTCACACACACACACACACACACACACACACACACACACACACACAACACACACACACACGTGATGGGGTATCACAGTGGGCAACTGTGACAAGCGGGGTCCCCAAGGGGTCGGCCCTAGGACCAGTGCTATTTTTGGTATATGTGAATGACATGATGGAAGGGTCAGACTCAGAGGTGTCCCTGTTCGCAGATGCTGTGAAGTTAATGAGGAGAATTAAATCAGATGAGGATCAGGCAGGACTTCAAAGAGACCTGGACAGACTGGACACCTGGTCCAGCAACTGGCTTCTCGAATTTAACCCCGCCAAATGCAAAGTCATAAAGATCGGGGAAGGGCAAAGAAGACCGCAGACGGAGTATAGGCTAGGTGGCCAAAGACTGCAAACCTCGCTCAAGGAGAAAGATCTTGGGGTAAGTATAACACCGAGCATGTCACCGGAAGCACACATCAACCAGCTAACTGCTGCAGCAAATGGGCGCCTGGCAAACCTGAGAACAGCGTTCCGATACCTTAGTAAGGAATCGTTCAAAGGCACTGTACACCGTGTACGTCAGGCCCATACTGGAGTATACAGTACCTGTTTGGAACCCGCACTTGATCAAGCACGTCAAGAAATTAGAGAAAGTGCCAAGGTTTGCGACAAGGTTAGTTTCAGAGCAAAGGGGAATGTCCTATGAAGAAAGGTTAAGGGAAATCGGCCTGACGACACTAGAGGACAGGAGGGTCAGGGAAGACATGATAACATGTAAAATACTGCGCGGAATAGACAAGGTGGACAAAGACAGGATGTTCCAGGGAGGGGACACAGAAACAAGAGGTCACAATTGGAAATTGAAGAGTCAGATGAGTCAAAGGGATGTTAGGAAGTATTTCTTCAGTCATAGAGTTGTCAGGCCGTGGATTAGCCTAAAAAGTGACGTAGTGGAGGCGGTAACCATACATAGTTTTAAGACGAGGTTTGATAAAGCTCACGGAGCAGGGAGAGAGAGGACCTAGTAGCAACCAGTGAAGAGGCGGGGCCAAGAGCTAAGACTCGACTCCTGCAACCACAAATAGGTGAGTACACACATACACACACATTTACACGTTCTAAAACAAATTGTACGAATCGTGTCAACTTATCAATTACTTTTAATGTGAGTGAATTTAAATATGCAGGTATACACAAGTAGAAATCTAACAACACACAAATAACAGACCTGTATATGTAAAGGTCTCACAATATACAGTTATATTACCATACCTGATCTTTCTTTATCTAACGTGTGTATACACGTGACCTGTGTTTCCTCCCGGTAGTGTCAGATTACGTGGGCAGCTCACTGTTGCTACGAGACGTGACGCAGCGCAGCGCCGGCGGCTACCTCTGCATCGCCAGCAATGGTCACCCACCATCCATTAGCAAGAGAATCATCGTCAGCGTCAACTTCGTACCGGAGGTGATGGGACCCAAGCCAACAACGTGGGCGTCCCTGGGCTCCACCGTCAGTCTTACCTGCCTCTTCACCGCCCATCCAGCCCCTCGGGTCGTCTGGATGAGGGAAAATTACTTGGGCTCTCAGATGCTCAATGAAGAGTATTTCACCGTGACACCTCAAGACGGTCATCCTCCTTACACGTGAGTCGCCTCAGGGTTCTCTCTAACTTATTGTCCTTATATATGCAGTAAGACTGATATTTCATTCTGGAAGGTTTGATAAAACTAGACTTTCATTCAAGTGAGCGCCTAGATATAGCTTCATTAAATAGTTCGTTCGTTGAGATTAAATAATAACTATGAAAGGAGGTAAATAACTTTGTCCATGGAAGCAGAGGGGAATGTAAGAGTATAGTTATACCAATGCTATTTTATGGGTGTGAAGCATGGGTGGTGAATGTTGCAGCGAGGAGAAGGCTGGAGGCAGTGGAGATGTCATGTCTGAGGGCAATGTGTGGTGTGAATATAATGCAGAGAATTCGCAGTTTGAAAGTTAGGAGGAGGTGCTTGATTACCAAAATTATTATCCAGAGGGCTGAGGAGGGGTTGTTGTGGTGGTTCGGACATGTAGAGAGGCTGGAACGAAACAGAATGACATCGAGTGTGTTTAAATCTGTAGTAAAGGCTGGGTAGGGGTCGGCCTAGGAAAGGTTGGAGGGAGGGGGTAAAGAAGGTTCAGTATGTGAGGAGCTTGGACTTCAAGCAAGCATGCGTGAGCGTGTTAGAGAGGAGCGAATGGAGACAAATGGTTTTGATGAATTGACGTGCTGTTGGAGTGTGAGCAAAGAAACATTTATGAAGGGATTCAGGGAAACCCGCTGGCCGGACTCGAGTCCTGGAGATGGGACGGGTGTTAATGTTGCAGTTTAATAAATGCAGTGTGAAGCACCCTTCTGGCAAGACAGTCATGGAGTGAATGAAAGTGAAAGTTTTTTTTTCGGGCCACCCTACCTTGGTGGGAGACGGCCGATGTGGTAATATATATATATATAATAATATATATATATATATATATATATATATATATATATATATATATATATATATATATATTATATATATATATATTATATATCGTGCTGAATAGGTAAATTAGTTTTCACATACTCCTCATTCTCCATCGTTCTTCATGACTCTAATAAGGTGTTATATTAGTGGGTAGATTCAAGACTATCAGTTACAGATCAAAATTTTGTTCTCGTCTCCATTGCAGAGATATTTCAAGTGTTGCAATGCCTTACTAGATGTGTTACTAGATTTATTATTATATGAAGGAAGGAAATGTTCTCTGTATATTGTCTAGTTTGTCTTAGATGTCAGCTGTAAGCACAGAACAATATTTTTAACGAATGAGCTAGAAATCCGAAACGATGCTTCAGTACCTCAATATTCCCAATAAAACTATTATTCCTGGTCTTAACCGTGTTTTATAGACTGTGTTATCAGAACAATACGTTAGATAATTTAATTCGTTGATATTTTGCCTATTCCCACAGTGCTACGAAAACATGATTAGATTATGCTGCACAGTTCTGGTCACCGTATTACAGAATGGATATAAATGCACTGGAAAACGTACAGAGCAGAATGACAAAGTTGATCCCATGTATCAGAAATCTTCCCTATGAAGATAGTCCGAGGGGCCTGAATCTGCACTCTCTAGAAAGGCGTAGAATTAGAGGGGATGAGACTGAGGATAACAAAAAGATTAGGTGATGAAAGATTGGATATCAGATTGGAGGGAGAGAGTATGGAGGAGGTGAATGTATTCAGATATTTGGGAGTGGACGTGTCAGCGGATGAGTCTATGAAGGATGAAGTGAATCATAGAATTGATGAGGGGAAAAGGTTGAGTGGTGCACTTAGGAGTCTCTGGAGACAAAGAACTTTGTCCTTGGAAGCAAAGAGGGGAATGTATGAGAGTATAGTTTTACCAACGCTCTTATATGGGTGAGAAGCATGGGTGATGAATGTTGCAGCGAGGAGAAGGCTGGAGGCAGTGGAGATGTCATGTCTGAGGGCAATGTGTGGTGTGAATATAATGCAGAGAATTCGTAGTTTGAAAGTTAGGAGGAGATGCGGGATTACCAAAACTGTTGTCCAGAGGGCTGAGGAAGGGCTGTTGAGGTGGTTCGGACATGTAGAGAGAATGGAGCGAAACAGAATGACTTCAAGAGTGTATCAGTATGTAGTGGAAGGAAGGCGGGGTAGGGGTCGGCCTAGGAAAGGTTGGAGGGAGGGGGTAAAGGAGGTTTTGTGTGCGAGGGGCTTGGACTTCCAGCAGGCATGCGTGAGCGTGTTTGATAGGAATGAATGGAGACAAATGGTTTTTAATACTTGACGTGCTGTTGGAGTGTGAGCAAAGTAACATTTATGAAGGGATTCAGGGAAACCGGCAGGCCGGACTTGAGTCCTGGAGATGGGAAGTACAGTGCCTGCACTCTGAAGGAGGGGTGTTAATGTTACAGTTTAAAAACTGTAGTGTAAAGCACCCTTCTGGCAAGACAGTGATGGAGTGAATGATGGTGAAAGTTTTTCTTTTTCGGGCCACCCTGCCTTGGTGGGAATCGGCCAGTGTGATAATAAAAATAAAGACTGAGGTGTATAAATGGAAGACAGAATAAATAAAAGGGATGTAAATAACGTTCTGAAAATATCTAGCCTAGACAGGACTCGCAGCAATGTTTTTAAGTTGGAAAAATTCGGATTCAGGAAGGATATAGGAAAGCACTGGCTTGGTAATAGAGTTGTGGATGAGTGGAACAAACTCCCGAGTACAGTTATTCAGGCTAAAACGTTGTGTAGTTTTAAAAATAGGTTAGATAAATACATGAGTAGGTGTGAGTTGAACCAGACTAGCTTGTGCTACTACGTCAGTTGCCGTGTTCGTTTCTTAAGTGAACATGACCTGACCTGACTAGGTTGGGGAAATGGCTTAAACAGGTAGGAAACGTGGACCTGCCTCCCATGGGCCAGTAGCCCTGCTGCAGTGTTCCTTCTTTATGTTCTTATGTCATGCACCCCGTGCTTGTTTAGACGTAGTTTTCCAAGTGTTCTCTATTTGCAACGAAGACTCGGCCATTTAAAACGCTTTCAAAACTGGTTTACAGACTCCTATATCTTCTGTACGGAGAACTAAATTTTGCTGTTATATATTGCACTGTTTAATGATGGTTTAATTGATAACTGTCGTTTGTTTTATGCTGGAATAGTTATTAGTGGTTTTTATGTTGTGGGTTTAGGTTTTATCCTCTAACTGCTGTGATGATGAGGCACTAAAAGGGCACCTGAATCGTTTCTTGCTTTAGTGGACGTTTAACGATACCAGGATCGTCTCTTGCTTTAGTGGACGTTTAACGATACCAGGATCGTCTCTTGCTTTAGTGGACGTTTAACGATATCTGACTCACGAAATCGAAATGACACTCTCATCGCGGGTTCTAACCACATCTGTGGTATGGTTTAACGTTACCTGGATCATCTCTTCACTCAACGTTTAACGATACCTGGATCGTTTCTTGCTTTACTGAACGTTTACCGATACCTGGATCGTTTCTTGATTTACTGAACGTTTAACTATACCTGTGTCGACTCTTGCTTAAATGAACGTTTAACGAAAACCTGGATCTTCCTTACTTAATGAAAGTTTAACGATACTTGGATCGTCTCTTGCTTTACTCAACGTTTAATGATACCTGGAATGTCTCTTGCTTTACTGAACGTTTAACGATACCTGGATCGCCTCTTGCTTTACTCAACGTTTAACGATACCAGGATCGTCTCTTGCTTTACTCAACGTTTAACGATACCTGGAACGTCTCTTGCTTTACTCAACGTTTAGCGATACCAGGATCGTCTCTTGCTTTACTCAACGTTTAACGATACCAGGATCGTCTCTTGCTTTACTCAATGTTTAACGATACCTGATCGTCTCTTGCTTTACTGAACGTTTAACGATACCAGGATCGTCTCTCTTTGCTTTGCTCAACGTTAACATACCTGGATCGGCTCATGCATTACTCAACGTTTACGATCATGGATCGCCTCTTGCTTTAACTGATACGTTTAACGATACCTGGATCGTCTCCTCTTGCTTTAACTGCAACGTTTAACGAAACGTGAATCGTCTTGCTTTACTCAACGTTTAACGATACCTGGATCGTCACTTGCCTTTACTGAACTTTAAAACGATACCTGAATCGTCTCTTGCTTAACTGAACGTTTAACGATACCTAGGTCGTATCTTGCTTTACTCAACGTTTAACGATACCTGGATAGTCTCTTGCTTTACTCAATGTTTAACGATACCTGGATCGTCATGTGATTTACACAGCGTTTAACGATGCCTAGATCGTCTCTTGCTTTACTCAACGTTTAACGATACCTGATCGTCCTGCTTTTACTGAACGTTTTAACGATCACAGAATCGTCTCTTGCTTTGCTAAACGTTTAACGAAACAAGGATCGTCTCTTGCTTTACTCAACGTTTAACGATACCTGGATCGTCTCTTGCTTAGCTGAACGTTTAACGATACCTGGGTCGTCTCTTCTTGCCTTTACTCACGTGAACGATACCTTGATAGTCTCTTGCTTTACTCAACGTTTAACGATACCTGGATCGTCTCTTGCTTTACTGAACGTTTAACGATACCAGAATCGTCTCTTGCTTTACTCAACGTTTAACGATACCTGGATCGTCTCTTGCTTTGCTAAACGTTTAACGAAACAAGGATCGTCTCTTTACTCAACGTTCAACGATACCTGGATCGTCTCTTGCTTAGCTGAACGTTTAACGATACCTGGGTCGTCTCTTGCTTTACTCAACGTTTTAACGATACCCTTTTTTGATATCTCTATGCTTTATTCAACGGTTAACTGATACCTGGATCGTCTCTTGATTTACACAACGTTTAACGATACCTGGATCGTCTCTTGCTTAGCTGAACGTTTAACGATACCTGGGTCGTCTCTTGCTTTACTCAACGTTTAACGATACCTTGATAGTCTCTTGCTTTATTCAACGTTTAACGATACCTGGATCGTCTCTTGATTTACACAACGTTTAACGATACCTAGATCGTCTCTTGCTGTACTGAACGTTTAACGATACCTGGATCGTCTCTTGCTTTGCTGAACGTTTAACGATACCGGGATCGTCTCTTGCTTAACTCAACGTTTAACGATACCTGATCGTCTCTTGCTTTACTCAACGTTTAACGATTCCTGGATCGTCTCTTGCTTTGCTCAACGCTTAACGATACATGGACCGTCTCTTGCTTTGCTCAACGTTTAACGATACCTGGATCGTCTCTTGCATTACTCAACATTTAACGATACCTGGATCGTCTCCTGGTTTACTCAACGTTTATCGATACCTGGATCGCCTCTTGCTTAACTGAACGTTTAACGATACCTGGATCGTCTCTTGCTTTACTCAACGTTTAACGATACATACCTTGATCGTCTCTTGCTTTACTCAACGTTTAACGATACCTGGATCGTCTTCTTGCTTTACTAACGTTTAACCGTTTACCTGAATCGTCTCTTTTGCTTACCTGAACGTTTAACGATACCTGGATTGATCTCTGCTTACCGAACGTTTAACGATACCCTGAATCGTCTTTTGCTTTACTCAACGTTTAAAACATACATGATCGTCACATGCTTTGCTCAACGTTTAACGATACCTGAATCGTCTCTTTGCTTAACTGAACGTTTTAACGATACCTGGGCGTCTCTTGCTTTACTCACGTTTAAACATAACGTGCCTGGATAGTCTCTTGCTTACTCAACGTTTAAAACGGATACATGGATCGTCCTTGCTTAACTCAACGTTTAAGATACCTGAGTCGTCTCTTGCTTTAAACTCAATGTTTCAACCGATCCCCTGGATCGTCTCTGCCCTTTTACCTCACGTTAACGTACATTGGATCGTCTCTTGCTTTGCCAACGTTAAAGATACCTGAACGTCTCCTTGCTTTAACTGAACGTTTAGCGATACCTGGATCGTCTCTTGCTTAACTCAACGTTTAACGATACCTGAGTCGTCTCTTGCTTTACTCAATGTTCAACGATACCTGGATCGTCTCTTGCTTTACTCAACGTTTAACGATACCTGGACTGTTTCTTGCTTTACTGAACGTTTAACGATACCTGGATTGTCTCTTGCTTTACTCAACGTTTAACGATACCTGGATTGTCTCTTGCTTAACTGAACGTTTAGCGATACCTGGATCGCCTCTTGCTTTTCTCAACATTTAGTGACAACCTAGGAAGTATGATAACTGATGCACGCAAGAATAAAGATCACTTACTACTCTCAGGTGACTTCAATATAAATCTCTTGCAAGACCAGGACCCACACGTTACTGAATTCACAAACACTGAGTAGACTGCATTTGCACCAGCATAAGAAAACCTAGTAAAGTGGAAAGGACCAATGCACCTAATGTGACAATTTTTATTGTGGCAACGTTTCGCTCTCCAGGAGCTTTAATCAAGCCATTATCAAGCCCTGAGAGCAAACGTTGCCCGCCAATAAAATGTCACATTAGTTGCAATTGTGCCCTTTTACTTTACATATTCGTAATTCAACCAACTTTATACAGTAACAAACCTACAAGAGTTAACAGAGACCTAGTGTTTCCCTACTAGACCACATCTTGACCAACACCATATCCCCTGAAAATCAGGCATAATCACAGATAATATCACAGATCACTACCCACCTTCCCCTCATCATAAATCTTGCAAATTACCCCAAGACAATACTTAAGTCCTCCTTTCAGACTTCACAAGATGCAGCATTAAATAACTTCTCAGCAGCAGGACAAAAAATTGAACTGACATACTGAGACTAGAACCTCACAACACTCACTTATCTTCACTAACAACACTCACGTTCATCTTCACTACAACACTCACCTGATCTATCACTACAGCACTTACTTATCTTTCCCTTACAACACATCACTTATATTGTCTACATCACACATACATTATCTCTCTATACAACACCTTATCTTCACTCCAACACACACTATTTTCACTAAAAAACACTCACTTATCTTCACTACAACACACACTTATCTTCACACAACACTCACTTATTTTCCTACAACACTCACTTATCTTCACTACAACACTCACTTATTTTTCACACAAACACCATTTATCTTCACACAACACTCACTTCCCTTTTCCTACAACACCACTTATCTCACTACAACACTCACTTTCTTCCCACAAACTCACTTATTTTCACACAACCCCTTTTATCCACTACAACATCCTTACCTTCACTAAAAACCTCACTTATCTTCAAACAACACTCCTTTCTTCACACAACACTCACTTCCCCTTCACTACAACACCCTTATTTCACTACAACCCACTTATTTTCACTACAACACCATTCCCTTTTCACTACAACACTCATTTTATTTTCACTACAACACTCACTTTTTTACACTACAAACTCACTTATCTTCACTACAACACCATTATCTTACTACACACCACTTATCTACACTACAACACTCACTATCTACACAACACTCACTTATTTTCACTACAACACTACTTATCTTCACTACAACACTCACTTATCTACACTACAACACACACTTATTTTCCCTACAAGACACCTTATAAACACTCAGACATACTTATCTCCATACAACACACTTCACACATCAAAAACAAAAACACAGGACTGTGACCGACCCCCACATCCAAAAATTAGGGAGAAAAAAACATGACAAACAAATACAAACTCACAAAACCCCACCCCCAAATTCCCACACAACTATATATATGTAAATTAATTTACAAATTTTAAAACGGGGTCTAAATCGAAAGAAACTAAAATATTTTTTATAGTTATTAGCGTATACCCAGTAGGTCTTTTCTAAAAACATCAACATGTAATCTTATTTACGCCTCTAAAAAGTACCCAAAAAAAATAAAGAAATTTACTCTTTTTGTGTGTGCCATCTTGGCCTGTGCGGCCTCACCCTTTATTGGAGGCACGTTTAACGCCAATTTTGATGTCCCAAAAAAAGGGAAAAAAAAACCCCGAAAAGTAATTATCCTTTTGGAATATATGATTTTAATTTTGTTTAGGGATAACACAAGGATGAGGTGTTTGAGTGTTCTACGGGATTGTTGAGTTTCCCTAGCTTCAAAATGTATGAGACTGGGCCGGAAAAAAATCTGGAGGTCTACGAAGAAGGAGGGAGCACCTGAAACTTTAAAAGGGATTCTCATCACAACGAAGATCCCCCACTTTGATAACCGGATTTAACTGCATGGTTTATGCCATCATCGGGCGAAAAGGGTTTTTTTTAACAGCTAAAAACACAACTGTCCACCCCAGTTTTTCCCCTCTAGAGCGTCAACCCCCATTCTCTAGAACCTCCACCCTTTCCTTCCTCTCCCCCTACCACCACCTAAACCCCTTTCCTCGGCCCTACCACCACCAAAAACCCTTCCTTTCCCCCATTTCCATCACCTAAAACCCTTCCTCGGGCCCCTACCACCACCTGTAACCCTTCCCCGGGCTCTACCCCCTCAAAAACCCTTCCTGTACCCTTCCAACACCTGAAACTCTTCCCCTGCCCAAACCCCCCACCTGAAACCCCCCACTTGGCCCTATTTCCACCACCAACCTTCTCCGGGGCCCAAACAATATCCCATTTCGTGTTCATATGCTCTAAGTGGTTCCCCTAGAGACAAATCCACAACCCCAAACCCATTGCCCCCCGGCCCAACACACTCCCCAAAAAAAATTTTACTTGACAAACTAAGCAAATAACTTGAGAAAATGATACGAAAAAAGAATTTTTCCCAAAAAAAATAAAAAAGCGGGAAGGGGAGGAGAAAAAGGGGGCGCAGTATTCCGAAGGACCTGGAGCCACGAAAGTGTAAACAGAATAAAAGGCAAAAACAGTAAACAAAAGCAAAGAAAATGAAAGTGATTAAGGTAATGAGGAGTGAGGGGGTTTAGAAGAGAAAGGTTTGAAGAGGAGCCAATTTTATCCGGCGATGAAATTTGAATTTTTCCAACAAGATGGTTTTACTTTTTTTTCCTGTGAGATGCTTTTCAATCACTTTGTCTGTGTTTATTTATTTAAATTTTTATTTATTTATTCCTTTGATGGATACAATAACTCAACATTTGCAATCCTTAATAACCAACAAACTTAATGGTTACTTATTTTGGGGGGTGCTAAAGTGTAAACGTCATTTTTAATTTTATTTCCCAAAGCCCCTTATTTGATTCCCACTATTTGTTCACCACTATTTTTTTTTAGCCCTTTTGTTTTGTCCCTTTATTTTAGTTTTAAAAAACACCTTTTTTTTCATATATTTACGTTTGTTAAAATAATTCAGTGCATTTCTTAGCTTTAGAATTTTTACTTGTCTTATACTTTAAGTCTAAATTATAATCCACTAAAAAACTTATGATTACAAGCAGTGACCCTGATCCAACCTCTAGAATGACTTAATAATCAAACAGTAATTTAAAATTACTACCAGCAGAAAAACAAAGGCACTTCCAGAGCCAACAACAACATAACGCTTTAACTACAATGTCAGATTTTTAACAAACTTTACATGACCCATAGCATTACAAATTTCCTCATGCCAATTGTCCATCATTACTCTCCCCGAAACCTGGCTAAACCAGATACTACATATTCTATGCCATTTCCTGTTACACAGCCATACACAACTTAGGCCAACCAACAAAAGTATCACTAAACTCGCACAAGGATGAACATGGGAATAATAATACAAAATTCAAACCAAATACCTAAAAAAAACCTCTCACAGTAAAAAACACTACAGAGTACCACAGAAAACTTTACCGTTTTAGTGACAACCGGGAAATATGATAACGATGCACCATGAATAAAGATCACTACTACTCTCAGGTACTTCAATATAAATTCCGCAAACCAGGACCCCACGTTACGAATTCACAAAAACGAGTAACTGCATGTTGCTACCAGCAGAACAAAATTAAAAGAAAAAGGACAAAAATGCAACAAATTTTACATTTTATTGTGGCAACTTTTCGCTCTCCAGGACTTTATCAAGCCTTTATAAAGCTCCTGGGAGCGAAACGTTGCCAAAAAAAAAATGTCACTTTAGTTGCATTTGTGCCCTTTTTACTTACATATTGTCGAAATTTTCTCCCAACTTATTACAGTAACAAAACCTAAAAAATTACAGAGACTAGTGTTTCCCCACTAGACCACATCGGACCAACCCCATACCCCTTGAAAATCAGGCATAATCATAGTTTAAAAACACAGATCACTACCCTACCTCCCTCATCATAAATCTTGGCAAATTCCCCAAACACTAAACCCCTTTTCAACTTCACAATGAGGCAGCCATTAATAATTTCTCCACAGTGAAAATATTGACTGACATACTGACTAGAAACCTCAACACTCACTTATTTTCACTCAGCATTTTACTTATCTTCCCTACAACACACACTTTCTTCCCAAAACACACACTTAATTGTCTACATCCACATACTACTCCTACAAAACCTTTCTTCACTACAACACTCACTTATCTACCATACAACACTCACTTACTACACTACAACACTCACTTATTTTCCCTACAACACCATTATTTTCCCCTACAAACACACTTATATTATACATCACACAACTTATCTCACTACACACACTTCCTACACACAAACAAAACACGGGGACTGTGACCGCCCCCCACATCCACATTAGGTGAGTAAAAAACAGACAAACAAAAACAAACCACACCCCCCACCCCCAAATTCCCCCACAACATATATATGAAATTAATTACAAATTTATAACTGGTCAAAATTTCGAACGTAACTATAATATTTTTTAAATAGTTATTAGCGTTCCCTCGTAGTCTTCTATAACATAAACAGAACTTATTTTTACTGCCTCTATAAAGTACCCCAAAAAGAAGAAATTTACTCTTTTTTTTGGGTGCCATCTTGTCCCGGGCCCCCTCCCCCTTTTTGTGGGGGCACCTTTACGCCAATTTTAAAGGTCCCAAAAAAAGGAAAAAGAGACCCTCGAAAAGTAAATTTACGTTTTTTGGAAAAATAGATTTTTAATTTGCTTACGGATAACACCAAAGGATGAGGGGGTTGATTTCTATAGGTTTGTTGAACCCGTAGCGGTCAGGTATGAGATTTGGTGCTGGGAAAATGCTGGAGTGCTACGAAAAGGAGCGGGACCTAAATCATGTAAGGATTCTCATCACAACGAAGATCCCCACGGGAAACCCGGATAATCATGGTAATGATTTATGCCATCTACAGGCTGTCAAGATCTTTTTAAAACTAAACAAAAACTATCCAGCCCAGTTATTCAGAATGCCCCCACCCCCCTGCCCTAACGCCCCCCTAATACTTTTCCTTTTTTGCCCCCAAACTAAAACCCATCCTCTGGCCCTACACCCCTGAAACCTTCCTTTGGCCCTACCAGCACGTGAAACCCCCCTCTGGTCCTATCCCCACCTGAAAACTCTTTTTTTGGGCCCCCCACCACTAAACCCTTCCTCGGCCCTACCACCCCTAAAACCCTTTCCCCTCTGGCCCAACACCACCTGAAAACCCTCTCCCTGGCTCTACCCCAAAAAAACCCTTCCTCGGGCCCTCCCACCCCCTGAAACCCTCTCCCTGGCTCTACCCCCACATAAAACCCATCAGCTGGCCCTTTTTCCACCTCCAACGTTTTCCTGGACCAAAAATATCCCCATTCGTGTTCATATGCCAAGGGGTTTTCCCACAAGTCAAACCTACCAAAAAGACCTTCCCAAATAGGCTAACACATCCCAAAATTAATTTAAAACCTGCAAAGCAAGTAAAAAGACGTAGAAAAGGGTAAAAAAAAAAATATTTAAAATAAAAATAAGAAAGAGTTGGAAGAGGAAGTAACGAGCACAAAAAGTATACCCCACACGGACCGGATACCACGAAAATTATAAAAAAAAGAAAGCAAAAAGAAATAAAAAGAAAAGAAAATACGGGTAAATTTAAAAGTAATATTTGGAGGATAAAGAGAGAAGTGATTAAGGGGGAACAAAGTTCATCCGATGGGGGAATTTAGATTTTTTTTTTTCCAGCGGAAATGGATTACTTTATTTTTTCGGGGATTTATGCTCAAAATCACCGTGTGTCTGTGTTTTTATATTCAATTTATTTATTTATTTATTCATTTAACGGATAAAATAACTAAATATTTGCAATACTTTAATAACCAGACAAACTCAATGATAATTTGCCATAAAAAATGGTTTCATTAGCATAAGTTTGGATGGATTTTTTTCCCCAACAAACAATTTTTGGATTTAAATAAAACACTCACCATCTTCACTAAACACTCTTTTAATCTTCACTACAACACTCACTTATCTTCACTACAACACTCATTTTTTTCTCACTACAACACTCATTTATCTTCACTACAACCTCACTTATCTTACTAAAACACCATTTATTTTCATACAACACTCTTTTTATCTTCACTACAACACCACTTATTTTCACACAACACTCACTTACTTCACTACAACACCCCTTATCTTCACTACAACACTCATTTATCTTCACTACAACACTCACTTATTTTCATTACAACATCGTTTATCTCACTACAACACTCACTTATCTTCACACAAAAATCACTTATCTTCACTACAACACACATTTATCTTCACACAACACACACTTATTTTCACTAAAACACCCTTATCTTCACACAACACTCACTTACTTCACACAACACTCACTTACTTCACTACAACACTCACTTATCATCACTAAAAACACTCATTTACTACACTAAAAACCCACTTATCTCCCTACAAACACACTTATTTTGAACATCACACAACTTATCTCACACAACACACTTCACACATCACAAACAAAAACACGGGGAAATGTGACTGCCCCCCCCAACCCATATGGGTGAAAAAAAAACATGAAAAACAAATACAAACCACACAACCACTCCAAATTCCCACACAACTATAATAGTAACATTAATTACAAATTATAACGGGGGTCAAAATTTCAACGTAACTATAATTTTTTTTTATATTATTACGTATACCTCAGTGGGCATTTCTATAAAAATCAACTTTAAATCTTAGTTTACGCCTCTATAAAGTACCCACAAAAATAAGAAATTTACCTTTTTGTGTTGCCATTTTTGGTCCTGTGCGGCCTCAGCCTATTGGGGGCACGTTTACCCCAGATTTTGGGGTCCCAAAAACGGGAAAAAGAGACCCCGAAAAGTCTTTTCGCTTTTGGAATATATATTTTAATTTGCTTGGGATAACAAAAAGGGGATGGGGTTTTTGAGTGTTCTACAGGGATTTTGAGATTCCGAGCGGGTCTATTTATAGAGCTGTGCCGGAAAAAAATCGGGAGGTCTACAAAAAAGGATGAGCCCCTAAAACAAAAGGATTCTCATCAAAAAACGAAGATCACCCACTTTTTGATAACCGGATTTAACTGACAAGGTTTAAATGCCATCTATCGGGCTGTAAAGGAAATTTTAACAGCTAGAAAAACTGCCACCCCATTTTTCCCTCTAGAGGTAAAGCCCTCATTGTCTAGGCCTCCCCCCTTCCTCCCTACCCTCCCACCACCTAAACCCCTTCCTCGGGCCCTACCACCACCAAAAACCCCTTTCCCTCTGGCCTTTCCATCCCTAAAACCCTTTCCCTCTGGCCCCCCACCACCAAAAACCCTTTCCCGGGCTTTTACCCCCCATAAAAAACCCTTCCTGTAGCCCCCCAAACACCTAAAACCCTTTTTCCCCTGGCCCTACCACCCCCGAAACCCATCAGCGGCCCCCTTTTTCCACCCCCAAACCTTCCCCTTTGGACCAACAATATCCTATTTCGGTTAAAGCTCTAAGTGGTTCCCATAAAACAATCCACAACACCAGACATTCCCAAACCAGCCCAACACATCCCCAAAAAAATTTACTTGACAAACAAGCAAATAATTTAAAAAGAAACTGAAAAAAAAATGTTTCCAAAAAAATAAAGAAAGCGGAAGGGGATGAAAAAAGGAGCAGCAGTATTCCAAAGGAAACCGGGATGCCTCGAAAAGTGAAACAGAAAAAGAGCAAAAACAATAAACAGAAAGCAAAAAAAATAAAGTGAGTTAAGTAATGAGGAGGAAGGTTTAGAAAGAGAAGTGTTGAAAGGAGCCAAGTTTTTCCGGCGAGGGAATTTAAGATTTTTTTTTTTTCCAACAGAATGGATTATTTTATTTCCTGTGTTTGATGCTGATCAAACACTGTGTGTCTGTTTTTATTTATTTAAATATTTTTTAATTTTATTCCTTTGAGGGGATCAATAATCAACTTTTTGCAATGCTTTAAAACCAGACAAATTAAATGATAATCTTCAAAAAAAAAATGGTTACTTATTTTCAGGTGCAAAGTGTAATCGTCTTATTTAATATTATTTTCCCAACCCCCTTTATTTGATTCCCATTTATTTGTTCACCACTACTTTTTTGCCTTTTTTTTTGCCCCTTTTATTTAGTTTTAAAAAAATACCTTTTTTTCAAATTTACTTTTTTAAAATAATTCAGGTGCTATTTCTTAGCTTAAAAATATTTATTTTGTTTTTATCTTAAGTCTAATTATAGATCCACTATAAATCTTTGTTTACAACACTGACCTCATACCAACCTCTTATTGAATGTTTAAAATATCAAACGTAACTATAATTACTACACAGCAAATAAACAAAGGCATTTCTCAAGCCAAAAAAACCATAACTGTCTTTAACTACAATGTAATTTTTAAGCAAACATTACATACCTCATACTTTACAAAATTCCCTCATGCCAATATGTCCATCATTACTCTCACAGAAACCTGGCTGAAGCCAGATACTACAGATGCCCTATGCCTTTTCCTGTTACACAGCCATACACAACTGTAGGCCAAAAAACAAGAAGTATCACAATCTCGCACAAGGGATCAGGGGGGAAAAATAAAAAACTAAATTCAAATCCAAATCCCTACAAAAACCCTCACAGTGATAAACATCTACAGATACCACACAAACTTACCCCTTTTAGTGAAAACCCGGGAAGTTATAACTGATGCACCATGAACAAAGACACTTACACTCTCGGGTGATTCAATATAAATTCTTGCAAGCCCAAACCCCCAACTTACGAATTCAAAAAACCGAGAACTGCATTTTGCTACCAGCAGAACAAAACCTACAAAGTTTAAGGACCAGTGTTTCCCTACAAACTAATCTGGACCAACACCATACCCCTTAAAAATCAGGCTAATCATAGATAATATCACAGATCATCTACCCAAACCTTCCCATCAAAAATTTTGGCAAATTCCCCAGCACTACTAAAGCCCATTTCGACTTCACAATGGGGCAGCCATTAATAACTTCTCAGCAGCAGGGGGAAACATTGACTGACAACGAGCTAGAAACCTAACAATACAAAAAATGTTTAATAATTTTCTAAAAAAGACCCAAATACTTCTTAACAAGCACTGCCCTAAAAATCCAAAATTCAAAGCACCTATATAAAAACATACAAAATGGGTCACATAACCAAAACCAAAAAAACTTACTCGTCAATTCTAACCCAAACCTGTAAGAAGGGCTAAAAAACTTATTATGAGAACAGATTACCAAATTTCGAGGTGATATAAAAAAAACTTGGAAAAACCCCATCAAAATTAGGAACAAAAAAGATATCACGAAATGCGAAATTTAATTTTAACAAAACCAATGAACCCCCCAAATCCCCACCAACCGAAACAGCAAACACTCAAAAATTTCTTTTCCACTATAGGAAAAAACTTTTTCCAATAAAATCCCAACTCAGATACCCCCCCCAGTGACACCCCACGGGAACTACCCGATACACTTTCCTAGTCCGATAACCCTTTCGAAGTCTCCCCTTTTTATCAAAAACACAAAAAAAAAAAAGACAGGAGATTTAAATACCTTACTACCCTTTATATACAAAAAACGTCACAAGTGCTATCATCAAACCTGCAACCCTCTTTTCAAATCCATAGAAAAAACCCTACCTTTTTTCCCCACATTCTCAAAAACAAGGGTCACCCCATCCATAAAGGAAAGACCAACAAGTTAATCACAAGGGCCCAAAATCCAACTTACACCCTCTCTAAAAATCTTCGAAAAGTTAATTCTAAGCTAATCTATTTCTACCCCATCTCCCACAAAAATACTCAGCCCCCCGTCAATTTTGGGGTTTAGGCCTAATAAAAACTAAGATGCATTATACAAGCTAGAACTTTAAAAACACTCAATAAGAAAAAAGAAGTCCCACTGGGGATCTTCAATTTACTTACGTAAAACTTTTGATACAGTTACCATGACTTCTCCATATAAAATTTTTCGCACATGGTATAAGAGGGCACTCCCCCCATCTACCTAAAGTCTTACCTCACAACAGAAGCCAATAGTTACACAAATGGGGCAAACTCTTCCGCACAGCAATTCAGTTGGGTCCCACAGGGAAGTGTCCCTTGGGCCCCCTTCTCTTTTTCATATACATAATGACCTACCAAAAGCATCGCAACTACCAAACCCACACTATCTGCAATGACACTACATACGCCTTCTCTCACCAGAGCCCCGTCACACTAGCCAATACTTAAATACCGAATTACAGAAAATATCACCCGGGTGAGTCTAACAAACTACTCTATACATTACAAAACCTCTTTTATTTAGTTTGGTAACAGAGCTACAGATTCCCTCTTTTAAATAATGATAAACGATCACCTATCACAAAATTCACAGAGGGAAAATTTTTTGGAATCCACCTTGTAAAGAAATCAAAATTTTAAACACATATACAAAAATTTTCCCAAAAAAAATTTTCCAAAAACCGTAGCATACTATCGAAGATACGGACTATGTTCCACAATCACCCTCCTTGGGCCCCAATCACCACTTATTTACCCCTACCCACCTATGGGAAATTTGTGCATGGGGCTCAACAACAAAAACCCTCAGACCATTAATTACCCAAAAAAAGGGTCAGTCAGAAGAAACAAAATTTCCCCCTACGACAGCACACTTTACCATATTTTAAAACTCTAAAACCCCACTCACAAAACAAAACTCCAACTTTTACTGCACCTACTACTTCATAGAAACTTAACTCTGACATAAAAACCCCCCCCAAACGTCTCCAACCAAACCCCAACAAACACATGGCCATAAACAAGGCACTTTGATGTTCCTCGTGTCCATCTCACAGCAAAACTCATGCACACAAAAGGCCCAAAATCTGGAATTCTTACCTGTGAATATAAAAGAAACACTGTTTTAAATTCAAGTCTCTTTTCAAAAAACACTTACCACCCACAAGTATACTGAAAATTGTATCTCATAAATTGTATCTCTAAATTTTCTCATTATTTTTATCTCATAAATGTTAATCTGTGACCCAAACAAACTTTATTTTTTTAATTACATTACCTAACAGAATACTCCATTCTACGATTACCAGCAACACGTAATACCATATAACCTTCTTTGTAATACTCATTTGTGCTAAACTGTTTCTGTTACAAAATGTTTTTTTTTCCCCGAATAATCAAAGCTTAGTTAAACTTAAATTTAATTTTAAAAGCTGCCCCTAATGCTCTGCATACAAAGGGGCTTTGGGATGTTCACTGTAATAACTGTATTCCTTTGTACTTCACTGTATCATGTTCAAATAAATAAATAAAAAAATAAAAAAATACCTGGATCGTCTCTTCTTTACTGAACTTTAACGATACCTGAATTGTCTCCTTTTTTTTACCCCGTTTTAAAAAGATTCCCCGGATCGTCCCCTTTTCTTTTTTGAACGTTTAACGATACCTGGATCGTATCTTGCTTACTCAAAGTTAAGATACCTGGATCGCCTTGCTTTTCTCAACGTTTAACGATACCGGATCGTCCCTTTCTTACTCAACGTTTAACATACCGGGGCGTCTCTGCTTTTTTTAACGTTAACGAACCTGGATCGTCTCTTGCTTTACCAAATTTAACGATACCCGGCGTCCTTTCTTAAATCAACGTTTAAAAAATACCTGGAAGTCCCCTTGCTTTTTCTCAACGTTTAAAACGATACCTGGGTCCCCTTATTTACACAACGTTTAACGATACCTAGATCGTCTCTTGCTTTACTCAACGTTTAACGATACCTGGATCGTCTCTTGCTTTGCGAACGTTTAACATACCGGGATCGCTCTTGCTTTTTCTGAACGTTTTAACGATACCTGGGTTCCTCTTGCTTTTAAATGAACGTTTAACGTACGGATCGTCTCTTTCTTAACTCAACGTTTAACAATACCTGGATCGTCTCTTGCATTACTCAACATTTAACGATACCTGGATCATCTCCTGGTTTACTCAACGTTTAAAAAAAGATGCCGGATCGCCTCTTGCTTAACTGAACGTTAAAAATACCGGACGCCCTTCTTAACTGAACGTTTAACGATACCTGGGTCGTCCCCTTTCTTTACTCAACGTTTAACGATACAACCTTTACGTCTCTTGCTTTACTCAACGTTTAAAAGAACCGGTCGTCCTTGCTTACTGAACGTTTAACGTTACCTGAATCGTCTCTTGCTTAACTGAACGTTTTAAAGATACCTGGAACGTCCTTGCTTTGCTGAAATTTAAAAAATACCGGAAACTCTCTTGCTTTTCTGAACGTTTTAAAGAACCTGGATTGTCCCCTGCTTAACTGAAATTTAACGATACCTGGAACGTCTTTTTTCTTTACTCAACGTTTAACGATACCTGGGTCGTCTCTTTCTTTACTCAACGTTAACGAACATGATTGTCTTTGCTTTACTGAAGTTTTTAAAGATCCCGGATTTTCTCTTGCTTAATGAAAGTTTTAAAGTACCTGATTGTCTCTTGCTTTTCCCCAACATTTTGTGACAACCTAGGAAATAGATAAATGATGCACCATGAATAAAGACACTTACTACTCTCAAGGGACTTCAATTAAACTCCTCAAACCCGGACCCCCGTTTCTGAATTCACAAAAACTGATAAATGCATTTCTACCCGCATAACAAAACCTGTAAAGTAAAAGGACCTAAACAACTAATGTGACATTTTATTGGCAACGTTTTCCCCTCCAGGACTTTTTCAAGCCCTTATCAAACTCCTGGAGAGCGAAAAGTGCCCCAAAAATGTCACATTTGTTGCTTTTGTTTTTTACTTTACATATTGTCGGGAATTCTACCAACTTTATTACAGTAACAAAACCTACAAGAGTTACAGAGACAGTGTTTCCCTACTAACCACTCTGGACCAACACCAATCCCCTTGAAATCAGGCATAATCACAATAAAGCACAGTCACAAACCCAAAACCCCCTCATCATAAATTTTGGCAAATTCCCCCATGACACCAAAGTCACTTTTTAAATTCACAAAAGGGAGCCCTTAATTCTTCTCAGCAGCAGTGACAAAAAAAGACTGCAACTGAGCTAGAAACCTACAACACTCACTTTTTCTTCACTACAGCACTTATTATCTTTCCCACAACAACACTTTTCTTCCTACAACACACACTTTTATTTGTCTACATCACACAACTTATCTCTCTACAACACACTTTTCTTTACTACAACACTCACTTTTCTCACACAACACTCACTTACTACACTACAAAAACTCACTATCTTCAAAAAAACACCCCTTATCTACACTACAACACTCACTTTTTCTTCCCTAAAACACACTTTTAAACTACATCAGCCCCTACTTATCTCACACAACACACTTCACTACATCACAAACAAAAAAACAGGGACTGTGACTCGACCCACACATCCACATATAGGTAGTAAAAAACTGACTGAAACAAAAACAAACCACACAAACACACCCAAATTCCCACACAACTATATAAATTAACATAAATTTCAAATTTATAACTGGGTCTAAAATTCGAACGTAACTATAATATTTTTTTAGTTATTAGCGTTACCTCAGTAGGTCATTTCTATAAACAAAGTAATCTCAGTTTTTCTGCCCCTATAAAATACCCACAAAAATAAGAAATTTACTCTTTTTTTGTGTGCCCCTTTGGGCCTGTCGGGGCCTCACCTTATTGTGAGGCCGTTTTATCGCAAGATTTTGAGGGCCCAAAAACGGGGGAAAAAAGACCCTCGAAAAGTCAATTATCGCTTTTGGGAAAATAGATTTTAATTTTCTTACGGATAACAACAAATGGGTTTGAGTGTTTTTACATGGATTGTTGAGATTCCCGAGCTGGTCAGTTGAGAGCGTGCCCCGGAAAAATACTGGAGGTGCACGAAAAGGATGGAGCACCAAAAACATATAAGGATTTTTTCATCACAAAGAAGACACCCCATCTGTTATAACCGGGTTATACGAAATGGTTTATGCCTCTATCAGGGTGTAAAGTAATTTTTAAAAGCTAGAAAACAACTGCCCGCCCCCTTTTTTCCCCCCTTTGAGCTCAAACCCTCATTTCTCAAGGGGCCTCCACCCTTCCCCCCTCTAGCCCCACCACCCCCTAAACCCTTCCTCTGGCCCTAAACCCCCCCCTAAAACCCTTCCTCTGGCCTTCCACACCTAAAACCTTCTCTGGGCCCACCACCACCTGTAACCCTTCCCCCGGCTCTACCCCCACAAAAACCCTTCCGTACCCTTCCAACACCGAAACCTTTTCCCCGGCCCTACCACCACCTAAACCCCACTGGCCCTATTTCCCCCCACCAACCTTCTCCTTGGGCCAAAAATATCCCAGTTCGGTTTCAAAGCCTAATGGTTCCCACAAGACAAATCCACAAAACCAGACTATTTCCAACCAGGCCCAACACACTCCCCCAAAAAAATTTCCTTACAAAGCTAAGCAAATAGACTGAGAAAATGATACGAAAAAAAAAATTTTCCAAAAAAAAAAAGAAAATGGGAAAAGGATGAAAAAGGACAGCAGATTCCCAAAGGACCTTTTGGAGCCCTCGAAAAGTTAAACAGAATAAAGGGGCAAAAAGAATGAAAAAGAAAACAAAAAAAATACATAATTTGGGAATGAGGGGTGAAGTTAAAGAGATTGAAAGGGGCGAATTTTTTTCCGGCGATGAAATTTGATATTTTTTTCCCCAAAAGAGATGGATTACTTTTTTGTTTCCTGTGATTGATGCTGTTTTAATCCTGTGTCTGGTTTTTTTATTTTTAAAATTTTAAAATTTTTTTATTCCTTTGATGGGTACAATAACTCAACATTGCAATCCTTTAATAACCAGACAAACTTTAAAGGTTACTTATTTTTTAGGGGCTAAATGTAATACCATTATTTAAATTAATTCCCAAGCTCCCCTTTTTTGTTACCATTTTTATTTGTTCACCAACTTATTTTTGTCCTTTTTTAGTCCCCTTTATTTACTTTTTAAAAACTACCTTATTTCATATATTTTCGTTTGTTAAAAAATTTAGGTGCTATTTCTTAGCTTTAAAATTTCCCTTTGTCTTATACTTAAGTCAATATAGTCCACTATAAATCTTATGATTTCAAGCAGTATCCTATACCAACCCTTATTTAATGACTTAAAAAATCAAACAGTAACGTAATTACTACACGCAGAATAAACAAAGGCACTTTTCAAGCCAAAAACAACATCTGTCTTTAACTCAAAGTCAGATCTTTAAAGCAAAATTACGATACCTCATAGCTTACTAAATTTCCCCGCATGCCAAAATGTCCATCATTACTCCACAGAAACCTGGCGAAGCCAATACTACATTTCTATGCCATTTCCCGGTTACACAGCCTACACAACGTAGCCAGACCAACAAAATTTCACTAATCTCCACAAGGGATGAACATGGGGGAAAAAAAATAGCAAATTCAAATCCAAATACCCACAAAAACCTCACATGATAAACATCTACAGATACCACATCAAAACATTAGCCTTTTAGGACAACCTAGGAAATATGATAACTGATGCACCATGAATAAAGATCACTTACACTCCAGGTGACTTCAATATAAATCTTGCAAACCGGACCCCCACGTTACTGAATTTACAAACACGAGTACTGCATGTTGCTACCACATTAACAAAACCCAAAATAAAAAGGGCACTAATGCAACTAATGGACATTTTATTTGGCAAAGTTTCGCTCCCAGGAGCTTTACAAGCCATTATCAACTCCGAAGCGAAACTTTTCCACAAAAAAATTCACATATTGCTTTGTTTCCTTTTACTTTACATAGTCGGTAATTCTACCAACATTATTACAGTAACAAAACCTCAAGATTACAGAACTAGTGTTTTTCCCACTAACCCCTCTGGGGCCAACACCATATCCCCTTAAAATCAGGCATAACATAATAATTCACAGACATACCCTACCTTTCCCCATCATAAATCTTTGGGAAATTACCCTATGACACTACAAAGCCCCTTTCGACTTTACAAAGAGGCAGCATTAATAACTTTTCCGCATGACAAAAATTTGACTGACAACTGAACTAGAAACCTACAACACTCACTATCTTACACAACACTCACTTTTCTTTACTACAACACTCACTTATCTCACTACAACACACACTTTTCTCACTACAACACTCACTTTTTCTTCACTACAACACACACTTATCTCACTACAACACCACTTATCTTTACTACAACACACACTTATCTTTACTAAAACACTCACTTATCTTCAAATACAACACTCACTTATCTTTACTCAACACCACTTATTTACTACAACTCACTTATCTTCCACAACACCACTTACCTCACTACAACACTCACTTATCTTCACTACAAACTCACTTTTCTTCACTACAACATCCTTACTTCACTACAAAACTCACTTATCTCACTACAACACTCACTTTCCTTTAAAACAACACTCACTTATCTTCCCCACAAAACTCACTTTTCTTTACTACAACACTCACTTACCCTTTCCCACAACACTCACTTTTCTTTACTACAACACTCACTTACCTTCATACAACACCACTTTTCTACACTACAACCCACTTTTCTTCACTACAACACCACTTATCTTTACACAAACTCACTACTACCTACAACACTCACTTTTCTACACAAACTCACTTATCTTTACTCAACACCACTTACTTTTATACAACACTCACTTTTTCTACACTAAAAACACACACTTTTCTTCCCCAAAAACACACTTTTAATGATACATCCCTAC